>JAAGKR010003123.1:0-79849 GCA_011419295.1 Clarias macrocephalus
GTGTGTGTGTGTGTGTCTGTGTGTGTCTCTGTGTGTGTGTGTCTCTGTGTGTGTCTTTGTGTGTGTGTGTGTGTGTGTGTGTGTGTCTCTGTGTGTGTGTGTGTGTGTGTGTGTCTGTGTGTGTGTGTGTCTCTCTGTGTGTGTGTGTGTGTCTCTGTGTGTGTGTCTGTCTCTGTGTGTGTGTGTGTGTGTGTGTGTCTGTGTGTGTGTGTGTGTCTCTCTGTGTGTGTGTGTGTGTCTCTGTGTGTGTGTCTGTCTCTGTGTGTGTGACTGTCTCTGTGTGTCTGTCTGTGTCTCTGTGTGTCTGTCTGTCTGTGTCTCTCTCTCTCTCTCTCTGTGTCTAAAGGCGTGCACATAGGTTGATTGGTATTCCAAAATCTTGCTTGTGCCATCCCCATTTAGCGTGTGTCCAGAGTTCCCTGGTCTAGGTTCCACCCCTTCCCCCTCAACCCCCTAGAACCTTACACAGGATAAGGGGTCTAGATGATGGATGGATGCAAATAGTAAAAGCCATTATGTGTTCATTTTCTTAAACTGCATTTTATAAAACCCTATTAAATTCATTGTTCAAGAAACTTTTTAAAAATGCCAAAGGAGCATAAAGCTTTAATAGTGATTCTGTTAATAATAGTTTTCATGTGTTTAACACTACCTGCTCACTGCATGCTTTCATACTGTATTTATTTCATAGTCTTTATGTCTTCATTATTACACATAAACAATACAAAAACGAAGAAAAGCTTTTATAAGCCTGGGTGTCAAAACTTTTGGCTGGTAGTGTTTATATATACACAAGAGATTGCACACCTGCGGTTTTATTATACTGCGTCCATTCAGCAAAGAGCCAAAAGTGCTTCTTAAACACTTCATCGTTGCTTGTACAGCATGTGGTGATAACTCCCTCCCTCCCGCTCTCTCTCTCTCTCTCTCTCTCTCTCTCTCTCTCTCTCTTTCTTTCTTTTTTTCTATTCTAAGGTATTGATTTGTCTGATATGTGAAAATTGGATCATGCTTTTATACTGAATGGTGTTGAAATTATACAGGAGAACATGAAATTTCCTTATGTATAAAAAAAATAAATCAAATAAATGAAGCCTGATCATCTAAAAGGCTGCACTGCTTTCTCTGACCAGTAGAGGGTAGCAGGGAGGACTGGGCCTGGAGTAATGCCAAAGACTGGCAACAATTTTGTGCGAGACATGGGTCAGATATTTGTCTAAATAAGCAGATACTTGTCAAACGAACAGCTGATAAAAAGAATCAGCAAACAGAAAAAGCCAGCTGACCTTTAAAGCCATCTTCAAATAAACAGCAGTGTGACTCACTCTGCATTGTTCGCTTTGCTCACAATAAAGTCTGGCTCTTTTGTCAATATGTGAAAAGTGTAGGTTCGGGTGTCCAACTCGAGATGTTTAAATGTTCATAAATCTTCAAATGTGAGATGTGTAAAATAAACTCGGGCTTGTCTAACAGAGACACGAGGGACAATATTTACTGTCTTAGCCGTCATTAAAGGCATGACTTCAGACAGGACAAATGTGGACAAAGGAGACGTGAAGTTGAGGAATGTGTTTATATTTCAGGACGTTTAGGAGCCGAGGTGCTGTTAAGGCCAGTGGAACTGCTAAACAGCTCATCAGTAGGTGACTGTTGACCACGCTGGCTAACCTCGTAACCCCTGCCCTGTAGCTCGGGGTTAGATCAACTCTGGAGCGGCTCTGCACTTGATTTGAGACACCCTGGCTTTTTTTTTTTTATCAAGAGCCCTGTGCAGCTTCTGTTCCCACACTAAATCCTTGACGAGGAACTGAATCGTGACATATTGAAGAAATCCCAGTTATTTTCTTCACCACAATGGCTGTCCTGTCTGTGGTCTCTCTCTCTCTCTCTCTCTCTCTCTCTCTCTCTCTCTCTCTCTCATGCTGTGTGTTCTTGCCTTCTTCTGCTCATCCTCTTCAGTTAGGCCACTCAGTCTGTCATTAGCATCTCCTATATTAGTGTCTCATTTCGGAGCATCCTTCTATTCACTGCTCTAGTTTTTAATTGTGGTGTTGAATGGTGGTGGAGGCCCGTTGCATCTCTGCACCAAATTACAGATCAGACCTTCCAAGTTTTCACGATGTGACATGAGAAACGGCTCATGTGCCAGTGAAGGAGGCTGGGTTGTAGTTCTTGAAAGCCGACTTTGCTTTAAAGACCACCGCGCAGGCCTGATCCTATTTTGTCTTACTCCTGCCTTGGGCTTGCCCATCCATTTTTTTTGAAAATGGTCAAAACAAGGATCATACCCCAAATCATTTAGCAATTATAGAGCAGATGCAACTTTGCAAAGGGTTGCTTTCACACTATGAACCCGGGCACTGATCGCCTAAAGTCTGGTTCGTGTTCATGATCTGAACACTCCGTATTGTGCTTGGGTATGGATCAGTGGACCATCCTCGAATCTTCTCGAAAAAGATGGTATGGCATACTCCAGGACAGCGCACAAATTTTAAAAGTCAACTGTACCTAAACATGAAAGGGCGCCCATAAATATTGGGGGAGGAGGAACAATTGGGTCTAGTGTGAAAGCATCCTCACAATGGAAACACTCAGAATATTTAGTGTTCCGTGTACCATGTTGAGAACTGGTTCCTGGCCGAGCGACTGTGAATATGAAGGATGCTTGGACCCCTTCTTGCTTCGTTGCTTCTTGTATTGGGATTGAATTGGATTGGTACATTTTATTTGATTTTTCCCAGTCATCATTCCTGAATCCAGCACTTTTCAAAAGAAAGTTACACCCCTGGCAGCAATGTTGACATCCTTATTTGTTGATGATAGAGTTTGGATTTTTCTTTTTAAACCATGAAGAATTTTCCAGTGCAAATAAGAAAAACAAAAAGCAAGAGTTTGTTGGTATGAGTTTCTTTCTTTCTTTCTTTCTTTCTTTCATCTCGACTTTATTAAATTGGACACTGATGGGAGCAAAAGCTTCTTTTAAATAAACACGTATCTTTTCTCTACAGGTTGTCACTTAAGGTTCAGTGATTTGAATTCTTCATCTGGCTTTTGCAGATCTGAGTCAAGGTGGTTGTGGTTTTCACGCTGTGCCATCGCTTTACTGATACTCAGATATTCCAGACAGGCAATTCGGATCATTTATCAGAGAGCAGCTAGAGGAGCTGTTCTTGTAGACTCGCTGACCAGCCTTGCTCAGACCTCGGCCTCGTGGATGGCGTGTTTGGAAAGCTGGCCTACGTTTGCTTGTCTTGCTGTCTGTTTAGTCTAGAAAGCAGCACCCAGCCTGCAAAGGCACGGCGAGAGCATATTTGCCTACTGACCCATCGCTGCATGCTCTCAGGTGAGACTTCACTGCTGGAATGTGGCACAGCACCACGGCGGGGAGAAAAAAAAAAGCGACAACAGTGAAAATATGATCACAGCGCTCACAGTATGTCTGCTCTTCACCACCTGAGAGAACGGTAAACACTCAGGCTTCACACAATGCTTTCCACTGTCTGCTCCGTCTGTGGGCATTAAAAGAGATTCAGCAGGCTTTATACTAAGCAGAAAGTCTCTCTCTCCACACACACACACACACACATACCGAACACAGAGGAAGGTGGCCCTTAGGCAGTGCAGCCATATTTTTCACATTAACTGCACGTTCACCTTTGTGGAAACCCGCGCAAATTAAAGCTGCATCAATTTCTGCCCGGATTATACAGGTGACCCGCCAACCCGCCACCTTCCTGCTGTAGGAGATGAAACAGCGAGTGAGAAAAAAGCTCAACCCCCTCACAGCTATTTTCATTTCACATGACCCCCCCCCCCCCAACCACCACCCCCAAGTGTAGCTAACCTTGTAAAGGAGACTTAGTTTTTATCCTAAAGACTCGACATCAGGAAAGCATTAGCACGTACATCTCTGTGCAGTAATCTGTCCAGGGCTGCTTCCTCGTCCATAACAACAAACACACTCTCTATTGCTTCACACATTATTTTCAAAGAGGACTTTCACATTGATTTATATATATATATATATATATGCATTGATTTTTTTTTGACAAATTTGTCAAATCCACCATTGATCACATTATTATTATTATTATTATTATTATTATTATTATTATTATTATTATATCTGTCTGAGGTAGCACATCATGTTTGTTCCTCCTGAACACAAAGTCAGCAAGTCCTTCACCAATATTTATCCCTGAGCTGTGCTGTATTATTATATAATTTATTATTCAACTGTTTTTGACATGTTAACCCCATGCTGCCTGTGTGTCGTTCTTTATTTTGATCATATATTTGTTTTAGAAATGATTTATTGAAGCATTAATCTTTTCTCTGGTCGTGGATGGAGGGTAGGAAAACCGTTCATGACTCTAGTGAAATTTTCCGTCAGGTGACTGTGAATAATCTGTGAAAAATCTCATCTTTTCCCAAGGGCTCATGGGACTGATTTGTCCACCTGAGATGTAGGAAGGCATTATGCTATTCTTCGTCCTTTTGGTAGATACCACAATTAAAGAGTTATGTTCTTCACTACACTCTTTCTCTGCGTCAAAGCACAATTACTTGACATACAGAGGTAAAATAGGCTTTTTTGGTGTAAATGAGAAAAAATAAAGCTTGAGTAATGAAATGATACAGTATGTATTGTGTCAATTTACTGTAATTAATGTTGCAGTGTGCACATTTTCCAGTTTCATTCTTAAAAATAAGGGTATCAGGAAATGTGTATAAATAATGTCTAGAAATTTGTTTTCCATTTATTTTTTATCTTCTAAAAATTATTATTCAGTTTATCATTGCAGAAGCAAAAGCATTTAAAAATCCTTATTTTACCATTTTTTAAGAAATAAAATGCTTCTTTGGAGATCCGAATATACAGTATAATCAAAAAAAAATTTTTATGTGAAATTATTAGAAAATTGTAAATTATTGGAAAATTGAGAGTTTGAAATTGAAAACGTTTCCTGGCAGAAATTAGTGAATATTCTAAATATGGTGTTCAAATTTGCATTAATACAATATTTGTTACAATTAGTGGCAAAAATTTTTACAAAGTATCAACTATAAAGGTGTGTGCTTTAAAAGTTCTTAAGTTACACATTAAGTTTACTGTAATTTGAGTTTCCCTTTAATAAGCGATCAATAGATATGAATACAATACTGCATGGATCCTATTGATTATTAATTTGCATAAGATACTTGACACTTATATCAGTCATTATGTATTCTTCAATTCATTGAATTACAAAAACAAGTCTCGATATTTCATTTAAAAAAAGAGTGTAATGTGAAGCCCATCTTCAGAAGGGGAAACGTTTTTTTGGATTGGATCCCTTTACCGCACTGAATTATGTTACATGTCCCTTGTAACTGCTTCAACATCAATTTTGCGTCTGTGTGTGACACCGTGAGCCGGCTCCTCTGGTAGTGTGACCTCTCTGACCCTGAGCGACCTCAGAGCTAATAAAAGGAAAAGTGATGGTGTGAGTTGTGCCACAATGTGAGCGCCCTGCCTGTGTAGATCAGGTTACAACGCGCGGCAGCCGAGGGATCGACACGTTTATTTAACTACTACAAATCACTGTGAGTAGACTGTCTTATTATAGCTCCAGAGTTACACATTCACTCGCATTGCACATTTACAGCTTTTCTGCTTAAACTGACATGCCGTGGATGATGGTTCAAGAGTAATATCCATCATCGGCTAGCTAAGGTTTTATGAGGCCGGCTTTGCTGAGCATGCTTTGCTTAAAGTTTGCAGTTCTCTGAGCAGTCGTATGAGGGGCGGTTTAAGCCTTCGGGTATGAACAGGGCTGGGAATGAGAGAACAGAGGTGGCTGAGGAATATTGCAAAACTATTCCAAAAAAAAAAAAAAAAAGCCAAAAGCAAACATTGCGGCCTTAGAAAGCCTTTTGAGCAGCGATGTAATTTCCCTTGGCTGGCCTGCTCGCTCATTCCTCCACCTGCATTCACAGCCATCTTTACAGCCACTTTCGTGTTCTTAACCCATTTTCTTGTCCAGTTTGATTCCACTTTTGTGGGCTGCAGTATTTTCTCCTGCAGTGGTAAGGGAATGCTGGTGTGGGGGAAGAAAATGTAAAGAAATTCTTGGTGCTCCCTAGGACGGAATGAAAGGTGAAAACTCGGCCAGACTGTTGTTCTCTCACGGGTATCAGAGGACACAGTCCAAACTACCATAACTCTACATTAATTGTCTTGAGATATAGATATACTGTATGTTTCATAAGACATTATACTGAGCGTTACAGTATCTACAAGCAATCGAAAAAGAAATGAAGGCGGTTGCATAAAGCTGGAGCAAAAATAAAGTATTATTTGAACACGCCTACTACTGTACAGTGTATTTTTCCTTGATGTGGGTTGGTGACCTCAGGGGTATATCTTTTGTATGTTTAGTAGACAGTTCCCTATAAAGATGCATGAGGTGTATCTTTATAGCTTTAAATTTGGTCTAAGTATATACTATAAACCTTTTTTACAGGTGAAATATACAGTAACTGCACCTCCCCAGCGACAAGCAATGGTACAGGGTTTAAAAAAAAAAAAATTATTATTTTTTTTTTTATATGAGAGTATATGCACAACGTTTAAGTCATACCTAGTAAGTGATGTCCTTTGGCACCTTTAGACCTCTCACTACCCAGCACTTTCTACAGGTCTAAGTCAAGGTGAGAGGTGCTGATCTGGTAGAATTTTGCTCTGCGTCATGGAAACGGATTCATAGGCGTACGAAACACTGAACAGGTCTGAGATCAGCAGTCCGGGTTTATACGCAGGACCTCTGGCCTGCTAGCTCCTTGGACAGTCTCCAGACCCCCACACACCCTACTAGCTCATAATTTACTCATCACTCTGCCATGGTTCTGACAGTCTGAGGTCTGAGACACTGCAAGTGATTTTCTTTGTGTTTGAAAAAAAAAATCTGTTTAAACATAAGCAAGCTCCGTCTGGATGCACACCTGGTATCTGGAGAAGGCATGAAAATGCTAAAGCCGAATTCTGCACCACACGAGCGCAGGGTTCTCATCAGAAACACGTCGTATACCTTGGCCAAATCTTCCTAAAGTATTTAAGGCACGCATGTGAAATGTCATCAAAGGGTGAGATGATCACAGAGGCTCTTGAGTATATTCATATCTATGTAATGTAATATTTAATGAGCAGTTGCTCTGAGATACGTCATTTATACCTGTGGTGAGAATACAGGTTTCATTTGCAGTATACAGTAAGTTAGAGCTATTTTATTATATATGCACGCCTCATTTTATATAATCTGTAGCCGCATTCTATCACTGCATCTCTCTTGGCCTTAGCATTCTGCTGTACCCGTGTCCCCAAAAAACAGGAAGGGGGACATGTGGAGCGACGGTCACTAGATTCATCCCAGCCCTGGATCTAATAATTCACAATCAAAAACCTGACAAGAGACTTTCCAATCAATGTTGGATTCTGTTTAAAATATTTTTAAGTAGCATTGCAGAAATCTCATGAGATGTTTTGGCTAGCACATAGATTTCTTTTGGCGTTCATGTGACATTGTGACAGTAAAAGCATTCAGGATAGATTGAGAGCGATTGTGCAATTGCGGTGACACGTAGTGTGAGTCATGGTTGGTATACGGTCTTAATACCAGCCAGGTTAGGACCGTCTTTAAGCAGATACCCACACTGACTCTTTCCAAGAATTTATTTCTAAATTTATTGTAAATCTATTGCCAGTATTGGTCCTGAGTAAACCGAAATGAATTAACTGTATAAATAATTTGATTTTTATTTTATTTTACTTTCTATTAAAACATTATGGCCAAGCCTCGATTAGCCTAACGTACATTAACGTACAAAGAGTCTAAGGAAAGTAACAAGGTACTTCTGAGTCACAGTATCACACCAGCGTGCACCCCCCACACTGAGTCAGAGTGAATTCCATTTTGAGGCACACACACACACACACAGCATAAACCTTCACTTTAACCATTTTACTGCGAATTAAACTTTTTGCTGCTTTTTCCGTCTGATTTTTACGGGAACCATCTGGGCCTGGCACAGTGTTGGAAGTGTGGCCCGGGGCCCTCGGGCTCTTGGCTGGAACTGAGCCTCTCATCTGAGTGCTGAGATAATGAGACTGTATATCGCCGCTGCCGATGGAGGCCTCGCACACATACACACCACTAATGCTTTTTACTGGCTTTTACACATAGCTCTCTCTCTCTCTCTCTCTCTCTTATTCACACACATACTGTGTTCTACATCCTCACAGGATCCCCTTCTATCCTTTTTCTTTTCGACCTTATTTACCATTCCATTGTTTGCTCTCAAAATACTTTTTTTCTTTCTTCCTTTTTTTTCTTTCTTTTTTTTTTAAGTGAAAAAAGAAAAAACAAATGGCTATTTTCTTTGTTGCATTTAAGAATTCAAGCTGGGGATGTGAATCTTCATTCCAGTAAAGCGAAAGAATGTGGCGGCAATGCCGAGTTTGGCAGGTGCACATAATTTTGGACTAAAGGACTGAAGTCCAGTCTGAACCGCACCTTCCTCAACATTACTGAAGACTGCAGAGCCAACAATGCAAACGCTTAACGGAAAACTACATTCCATAAGGTTTTAAAAAAAAAAAAATTATTCTTATTGAATATCTCTTGAATCAAATAAAAAAAATAAAAATAAAAGAAAGTGTTTTAGATCTTCAAATCTAATCAAGATTGATTGTCTCTACCAGTACACTGTTAGAAATAAACTACTAAACAGGATTATATTTGTGTGTCAGTGGGGTGTTAGTTTTGTCGACTTTTGTTTCTTTATTACATATATTTAATCTAGGTAACATGGGGTGTACCTGTAATTATCTTTTAGAGCCTTAAAATCCTTCAGGTCCAACCAATAATTTTACTTATATTATTGATTGAAATTATTTAGAAAAATGTTCTTGGGGAGAAAAAAAAACGAAAAATCTCCTTGATGGTACTACCCCAGAGACAAGGAAAAGTACAGTAAATGTTCAGTATCAGAGATGAAGGAGATAGCCATCTCCTCACTGTGGTTGATCATTAGTTCTGCACGACACACAACATTTATTTACACTTTTATCAGCCTCAGTCAGCGCATGGCACATCGCTCTGTTTTATTCTGCAGATCTTTATCTGAGCAAAATGAGCTGTAAACAATTTCATGCTTTGCAAGTGTGGCAGCTTTCCGTTTAGACAGGGCTGAGGAAGAAAATCTGATCTTTAGATCGGCTCAGTTTTGGTTGTTAACTAAGAAATTTGGTCTCCAGTTTCAGCAGTTTGAATAATACTGTGCTATTAAGGCAGGTACAGCTTTAACACAGGCTTGTATTTCTCTCCTAGTGAACAGCTCTAATTCCCATACAGTGACCAGGGCTTTGTGCTTGCTGTCTGCCATTTTGTTATTAAGTGTGAGAAAAAATTTGGATCTTTTCGAAAACATGGACAGATTTAAAAATAAATAAATAGAAAACCAATAATAAAATCACTGCAATATTCCATGCTACATAATCCACAGATCAACCTATTTGTTCAAAAAATATGTTTTAATAAATAAGCACAATTTCATGAATTGAAATTTCAATTCTTGCATAGAACAAATGATTTTTTTTGTTCGTTTGTTTTGTATGTAAAAAAAAAAAAAAAGAAAAAAAAAAGGCAGGGATCCATGCAGGAAGCTATTGCTCTAAATCATATCGGTCCCCTTAAAAGCTGACCAAACTCACAGGTAGCATTATGTACAATACTTTACCAAAAAAAAAATCATATACATCTTTATATATATAATATATAAACTCTTCTATTTCAAGGGGAAATATAGTTTCATTAAAGATAGAAGATGGCTTTCCTTTACTATCACCATAAGGACATTTAGGGCTAAGTTGTGGAAATGATTAAATATCAGTTATGCTCTGCTTTTCTCCCTCTCCATGGAAGTGAAGTGGAGCTGTCCCTGATTCTGGGCTTCATCAGCTCTTTGAGTCCATATTCTGTAGCTCAAATGGTATATTTGGTCATAGCGTGAAGCTTCACGGGTTCTTCAATAAATCCTTTGGTGTCTTCAGAAATAGTGGAAGTAAACAGTCTGAAGGAGAGAAACAAAAATGGTTGAGATGAATGTCATGAAGGAGCAGTTAATAGTGTATTTATATACAAACATGTCAATGTGAAATTTAAAACATAATTATAACCAAATGTATTGTGTTTTTATGTATTGTAACAAATTATTATAATATTATTCATATTATAAAGTAAGGCATCTTGTAATGTTTTCATACAGTAGACTTTATTAGCATGGGAAGTCATTAATGAGTAAGTGATTTGGTTGTAAGTGGGAGCACATGGCCTTCAGGAAAACACTTTTACACTTTCAACACACTGCCCAAGCCCTGCCGTGGCATGACATCACTGCAAAATAACAGCGTGTTTTAATATAGTCATATTGGTTTGGAAAATGAGCCTCTACACCTGCCCTCTCTTCTGCTCTCTGAGTGGCGTAAAGCAGAAAGCGCACAACAGATTCCCTCAGTACACTGTGTGTGAGATCGTCCTCATCACTGCTCAGGACTGACTTTGACATTTATTTTCTTATTTTAATCAAACAAAGATGCAATCTGATATATTAATCTCATAACAAAAGACACATCCCAAAAAACTTTTCTGGTTTTTAGTAAAGCATTTGTTTTTCCTACAATTTTGCCCTAGCACCACTTTTAAACTATTATGTAATTTATTACGGCTTCAGTTTTATTCTGAAACTCAGTATATACTAAATGTATATACCTTAATAGAAAATATATATATATATCCCTGGCTTTTCATTGCCCACATTTTGCAGTCTGTGTTTCAGTTCGGAAGACATTATGTGATGCATGTTTTATGATGCATAGTAACTTTCACACCTAAACTTAAAATATTAGTTTTCTTCACTTCACTGATTATATTTCGAAACTGAATAATTGTTTTCCCCCATGAACAGAAAATCAGCATTAAGACAAATTACTTGAAACATTTTAGATCTAAATTTATTTAATTGCAGTTTTAATTATATTTTTCAAGTGCAGTTCTTCTCACTGTACGTACACACAACGGTTATTGGAGAACTGTTCCTGTTTTTCCATTATTTTTGTGAAACCCTGACAGACAAACTTAATTTTGAACGAATCTCTAATAAATGCTAGAGAAATGGAATTTGTTCCACAGAATTTAGATATTACTCAGAACAGTTAAAGCATTTCTGTGGTGCCTCTCTCCCTCATATTTTTCTAAAGAATAAGAAATGGATAATCCACAATTTTAAATGATTACATTGGCCTGCTTCATTTGTTAAACTTTTCTGGGGGAAAAAAAAACCTACAAAAGAATGAAAAAGCTTAATTTGTTGAGATTTATCCAAGGCATCATAGGGAGTTAATTATTCACAATTAGTTGTTACGTATTTTATTATTATTATTATTATTAATAATGAATTATTAGGTTTTGCAATATTTTAGTGCACCTTTCTGAGGTACAGTTATAATGAAGTAAAATAGCTCATTAAACCACACATATTATTATGACTATCATTAGAGCAGATCAAAATCATGTAAATATTATGTGATCTCTATATTGTATTTAATTTTTAAAAAAATTATTACGCTGTTTATGTTAGCTTACAATGTTTTATTATTTACAATTAAGTTTATTCCATTTTAAGGCTGGAATTAGATTTAATTTTAGAAGGGAAACGGCGTTCCAATGTGTGTGTGTGTGTGTGTGTGGATGCTGCATGCCTGTACAACATACCCATGTGGCATTGTGCACGGCGGCGCGCTGTGCTGCTGCTCGTTAGTGCGAGGCGGACATGGACCAGGCTCCCTCCATGCGCCACACCGAAAACGCGTAACTGAGTCTCTCGTGCGCGACGTAGCTGCAGCTGGACATCTTGCTGTCCATCTCGTCGCTCTGCAGCACCTGATAGAGGAAGTCGATGTAGCGCGACGCCAGTTTCAGCGTCTGGATCTTGCTGAGCTTGTCGGACGGCAGCGTCGGGATGATCTTGCGCAGAGACGCGAACGCCTCGTTCAGAGACTGAGTCCTTTGGCGCTCGCGCACGTTGGCCAGCACGCGCTGGTTCTGCAGCTCCTCGTAGGACTGCGCGCGGCTCGGGCTCGGCTTCTTGCTCCGTTTCGTCGAGCCGGGGCTTCCTCCGGAGCTGTCCTCCTCACTCGACTTCTTACTCGGTCTCCTCTTCCGGGCGAAGCGCCTGTGCTGCTGCTGCTGTTGCTGGCGGTCCAGCTCCTCCTCACTGGTCCCGAGACTGTCCACCGGAGACACCGGGGAGCTCGAGCTCTCTTCCATTTCTCGTTTAAAGAAATGCAAGGGCACGACGGAGGAAAACACGCTGTCCGCCTGCGGATCCGTGGTGAGAAAGTAAATCCGTGCGGGATGACAACAGACGGAAAAAACGTTTGGATGTTCCACCTCAGTATGATTGTGTATGCGAGCGTGTGTGTGTGTGTGTGTGTGTGTGTATGCGTGACTCTTTCGCTCTGACGTGCACTACAGCTTCCTCACTGAACGTTTGCGCCACTTTTCGTCCCGTAGGAAGTTTTTGCCTAATGTTTTATGGAAACTTTATCCCAGTCTCTGATGCTAAATAGATGGAGAGAGAGGAGGGACCGCGTCCGATTGGCCGACCCATACACAGGAGGGAGCAGTGTTAGGTTACACTGAGCCTGTGCACACACGTCAGACAAGCAGCCTCATCTTTTATTAAAATAAATATTTTCTAAATATCTGATAATAAATACAGGATAAGCGCAGCCGACAATTCATCAGTTTTCAACAACAGCAACACGTTCATATCACTGCTGCTACTAGTGATAATAATAATAATAATAATAATAATAATAATAATAATAATAATGACAACTATTATTAGTAGTAGTAGTAATATTATTTGTAGTAGAATTATATTCTATAGTAATATAAGCTAGAAGTATCTAGTAAATGTTCAATAGCCGTCAATCTTTATTTTTTCTTGCAGAACACAGCAAGAAAAACACTAATTCTACCTCAGATCAATTAAAACAATTATTTCATATCAAAAACTTGTATGTCCATATTCTATCTACCTATTATACCTGATGGTCCTGTCCTCTTACAAATTTTCCAGCATGTATTCTGAAATAAATTGTTCTGGAACATTATTATTATTATTATTATTATTATTATTATTATTATTATTAACCACAACAACAACAATATAAAAAATTCTGAAATAATAACAACAATAATAATAATGATAATAATAACAATAATAATAATAATCACCATCATCATTATTATTATTGTTATTAACAACAACAATATAATAATAATAATAGTAATAATAATAATAATAATAATAATAATAATCATAATAATAAATACTACTACTACTACTACTACTACTAATAATAATAATAATGAAAAAATATTTATTATTTTATTATATCATGATCATAATAATCATTGCGGTAATGCACAGGGTGTTTATATTTTTAACTATTATTATTATTATTATTATTATATAGTAGTAGTAGTAGTAGTAATATAGTGTATAGATATATATATATATAGTAGTAGTAGTAGTGGTAGTATCAGCAGTAGCAACAACGATGCCTACAATAACAAGAACGACAATAATAATAATAATAATAATAATAATAATAATAATAATAATAATAATCAGTGCGGTAATATACGTGATGTTTATTATTTTTTTATTATTACTACCAATTTTATTATTGTTGTTGTTATTATTATTGTTGTTATTGTCATTGCTGTTGATATTATTATTGTTATTTCTGTTGTTAATAATAATAATTATAATTATAATAATAATTTAAAAATAATCATAATAATAAATCTATTGTTTTGATGCAGAGAAACTACAAAGAAAGTCATTAAGGACGGGCAATTAAGAGATTTATTCTCCACTGGGTATAACATGAACACACACACACACACACGGACACTCGGTTTATTCGTTTAATAATTCGTATTATTATTATTATTATTATTATTGTTTGTTTTTGTCGCGCGTCAGTCCCTCGTATATGACGTCATGTGTTGTGCACCTTGCGCGCCGCACGCGACTCTATCATGCGAGTTCTCCGCTTTTCACAGCTCGTGACTGACGCCTTCACCGTCTTCTCTTTATTAAAGTCGCGCATTCGTATCATTATTTCCGGACTATCAACGGATCCTCATACAGTCTATTACTAGGCATATTGTATAAGCTTAAACAGGTGAGTTTGAAACGTCAACCTTACTACATAATAAGTTTGATGATGTCTCAAAACACAGTGGAGAATATTAGCACATTTATGAAATCAGGTCATAATAAACAATGTTTTTAAAAATCTGCTTTGTTTTCAGTAACAGCATAAGCTGTGTGGCAGCATTTAGGTCGGAAGCTTTGTTTTCAGACCAGTGTATGTCCATATTGTACAGTATTTACACCAACAGCTTTCACTATCTTTCATTATGGAATTCTTTTTTCAACATTTCATACAAGTTCCTCTTCTAAACCAAAGTCACCAGCTGGTTAAGCAGCAGTTAATGAGCCAAGCCCGATTTTCTCTTCTCAATGCACATGTCATGTCTCATATTTCATCATTCAAGAAACGAATCCAAACCCTTCTATCTGTCTGATAGCCTGGGTTTGATTTATTTGTTTTTTATTAAGGTAAATAAGCTTTTCTCAATTCAAATTGTTCTAACGTACCAGCTCCATGTACCAGTCTAAAACAGAATAAATACGCTTAGATTGAAGGTGTGCTTTCTGATATGTTCCTCTGAGTCTATTCTTTCAACCATGATGAAAGTCTTCTGCCTGTTGTTTTCCAGAAAAAAAAAGTCCAGGCTTTCACAATACCCCAACCACATGTCCAAGGCGGCCTGTTGTGCTGAACTTTTGGCAAAGCCTCACAAGTTCTGCCGCATCAATGCAGAGTCTGGACTGTCTCCTTGTACGAGACAATAATAATGTATGTCAGATTTCTTTTACCAGCGTCCAGTGCTTCAGAAAAGGCTGTTGGATGTTTTATATACTGGTGAAGCGTGGTCAGTTTTGTTAGGCTTTAAATTGTGAAATGCATCTTCTTTTGATATTTCATTCAATTATGAGCATATAATGCACACGCGAATTGAGAACAGGTCCCTGAAATGGTCACAGAGAGTACAGTGATCTCAAAGTCTATTCCAGGATCTTTAGCGTTAAATATATCTGAACATTAAGGTCATTTTCACCACAAGAAAACCTCTTTAAAGTCACACTGGCTCTACTGTTGCTCTACATGAACTTTTGTATGGTGCTTATGGGAAAATTGGTAGCCTATTTTGGTCTGGTTTCTGGGAAGTCTGAGTAGTTGAGTGTGTATCAGAACTTTAGAATGATATGACTTGAAAGTCGTTCAGGAATCTGTTTCATTGCCAAAGATTAAGCCTGATCCATTCAGCCATAAAAAAGAAACCAACAGAAAAATCACAATTAAGGCTGATAATTTTAGATATTTTAGATTTTCTTTTTTTTTTTTACACTAATCACTACTAGCAGCATTATTTCAGAACTAGTTCTGACCTCTGTAAGAGAAATCATCTCAAAATAATTAACGAAAGACCTGGGTTACTAAGCTGTAGTTACACTGCTGGCAAACTGGTACACGATGAAGATCATTTATAGACCTTAATCTTTAGAATTTATGGTTCCTGACCCAAGAACTGCTCTTTAAAATCCAAGCCAGGATTTTCTGGGAATGAAAGCAATGAAATGAGCTGATACAAGTATGAGAAGGCTGGGTTCTTCACCAGTAGACCTGAAACAAGTGCAAGATGGTTTTAGAAATGACAGAAAGATATAAAGTAAATACAGCAGAACTAAAAATCAAAGTAATGCAAAATGATCAATCATAAAAAAAATTAAAACTATTAAAGTTCACAGATTTATAGTACTGACTTCAAAAACATTAACAAGTGAAAGCATTACGGATGAGAAAAGACCTAGTTATCGAGAGACAAGGTGAGTAACTTAGTGACAATGTGTGTTTCTGCTTAGTGCCCTAGATATCTGTATCTGTGTTCAGATTTAAACCAGAAATGTTTTGGTTGTTTGTTTTTGATTAGATATGAACTGATTACATCAATCACATAGGACTTGTTTTATTTTATTCAGCTTTTCAGCAGGTATTATACAGTATTTGTATACAGTATTATATCTGCACGTACATGTTATTTTCTAGCAAATTTAGCTGGTTCCATTTCTCTAGTAGCCATGACCCTGAGCAGACAGTTAGAAAGGATGATGTAAATAATGTCCAATTTTTCCAGTATGGCGCATTCATCCTAACATGGTCTTTGTTTCTTCTGGAAGCTTCATATCCTAAAGTGAAAACCGAATTTTAGTTGCGTCCTGTTGGATCCCAGTCCTGGTTCATGCCTCAACCAGATGTCTTGTAAAAAAAATAAAAATAAATCCTACCAGAGGTTTGTTTATCCACCAGAATTATACATGAACAAAACAATGAACATCCAACATTTTGTCCAGCATTATAATTGTCCAGCACTGGGTTCTTTTTATCTGCACATACATACATACATAATGTACAAACAATGTCATAATTTCATGTAAAATTGACAATTCACAAATTTTTCTTTAAATCAGCCCAGCCTTTTGAAGGTACCATGTCCCAGACATAATTTAAACATCATCTGTCCGTTCAGCTTTGGTAAGAAGATGAGAGAGACCTGCATTCCTCCAACCTGCATTCCTCCATCACCCCTACGGCTTCAGAGAGACTCCATATGGATGCTGCAGCTCCTTTGGAACATGAGCTCGTGACGGCAGCTATAATACCATACACATTTCCTCACTGATCCTCATAGGTACTCTTCTTGTTCTCCTGAACGGCTGGGCAGGATCTAGAGATGACCCACATCAGATCAAAGATGTGTAATGCCATATTTCACTCTGCTAAGATGACGCGTTTACATCTCCCTGACACCTCTAAATCAGCTCCACATGGCCTGGAACTCTTTAATAAGCTGAAATCCTTTCTGCAGAGGCCTGTCATATGCCTTGGCAGAGGGCTGAATCGGCTGCTTTCAGGCTGCAATAAATAGAAAGGAAACAGCAGAAAATTTTTGGAGACTTTTTGTGTCAGTGGCAGCTCACAGGGTTTTAATAGTCGTTTCCTTGAACAATCTGGTAGAACAAAGGTGGGTACTGTGTAGGTTAGAGGATGATACTGCTTCTGAATGTTATATGAAGAAAGAAGAACTGGTGTGATCCATAGAGGAGATGATTTGTTGGATGTGATCATGAGTTTTACAGTCCAGATGTATCCTATGGATTGATGTACAGTATAAGGCCTTGCCTGAAATGAACTTGGCTGATCCTAAGTAAAGTCAGATGTGTTCTGTGTGTTTGTGAATCTCGCATTTGTTGATTAGGTGTACAGAGTGGGCTTGTGAGCGTATGCATGCAATATGTTTTTCACACCAAGTTGAACAGATGATGTAGGAAAAGTGGGAGCAGCTGTTTTTCAGCCTCTATTAGTGTTACCGTCGTCAGCTTGTGCCGGTGCTACTGTGTGTAGCATCACACTTACCTGTTTAATCCTGTGGTGCCAAAACATACACAAACTTTCAGCATAGTGTCCTGACTCTAAGCCGACATCCATTTTCTTTCCTTTCAAGCATAGTGTCAATATGTGCTTCACTGCACAGACTGTAAAGGTGGTGTGAATGTGACACACATGAGTGAACTTGGAGTGTAAACATGTTGTTTGCTGTTTGGATACACAAGCTCTTCATTGACACCCTTCCATTCAACAGTCAGGACAAGTCTCCACTGACAGTAACACTTACTTCATCGTACGTCATCTTTACTCAAAGGGAATCGCTTTAGCAAGAACAAAGAGAATTATTTGGATTATAAAGGATAAAATTATTTCTGAATGTTAAAAACAAAACCTTTCATTGGAACTTCCACCTCTGTTTGCTTTGTTATTATGTCAGAATCATTAACATGCCTACTGTAGACCCTTAATGTAATTTGTATAAAGAATATAACACTTGGGTGCATGCGGTTGTCGGAAATTAATCAACAATGGGGTCGTGTGGTGAAGCTGATTTACTGTTACCACCCTGATTATTCTTCAGCAGCAGCACATCCCAAAAATGTTTAATTTCTCGTAGCACAAATATTTCCTGCTGCTTAGCTACTTTGTCTATTAAAGAAATGCACAGTGTATCTTTTATTCTTTTAAAGTGTTGTGGAATGTCAGTATTGGATCCTGTGATCACTTACGTTATACTGTACAGTTGCGGTCAACTGTACATCTGTGGAATACATTATACAGTTACGGTCAACTGAATGTCATGGGAATATTTGGGCTTTCAGTGATTCCTTTGAACTGGTCTTTTTCTGCAGCAGAATGATTGTGCAGCATACATCTTTAACAGAAGAAACTCCCAATAATTTGGAGCACGCCTTTTAATTTCTTTTGTGTTTTCTGATGTCAACACGTTCAAAAATATACATACACCCACTTAGGCTATTAATTCCATGGTGCTGAAAGGTCCAAACTTTCTAAACTTCCTGTTAGTGATCATGATAGACTCCAGCTAGTAGCTTCTCTGTGCCAAGATAAGAATGGTTTGCTTGACATCACGCAAAGGATTGACCGATTGCACAGTACAGTGGAAAAGTCCAAAGAGCTCAGTGAAGATGTAAGAAAGATTGTAGATTTACACAAGTCAATAATGTCCTTTGGAGTCATTTCTAAACAACTGCTAAGATCATTTCAAACAATATTAAGTAAATACAAGTTATTGGGAAGTGAAGGCACGTTACCAAGGTATGGAAGAAGAAAGTGTCGGTGGTTCTGCAAATGGTTTAGAGTGTCAGGAACATTTCAGGAACCACCATGACACAGGCCTGTTATGAACTGAAAATTGTTGAAACACTATCGTCCCTGTCTATAGTCAAGCCGGTTTTACATCGCCATGGTCTAAAAGGCTGCTGTCCAAGAAAGAAGCTTCCGCTCCAGAATCAACACCTTTAAGTCTGACTAAAGCTTGCTGCTGACATGGACAAAGAAAATAAAAAGATTCTGGAAAAAAGTGTTGGCATTAAACCGCAAGAACATTGTACCAGCTGTTAAGTGTGGTGGAGGTGGCATCATTCTTCGCTGGAATGGATAAAGCAGGCTAACTGTAATTAAACTTAAACCTGAAATTAGAAACAATAAATGTCTAGAAACTGTTTTATTTATTTATTTATTTATTTATTTATTTATTTATTTTTATAAAATGATCTTATTAAGATCACATTTTGTTTATTTAACAGGTTTTAAATGCAGTGATACTTTTTATGCAGTATTGATACTTAAACCCAATTAAACATGTACATTTGATCTTGTGTTATGTTTATACAGTAAGTATCAAACACCTACAGTACATGCTCAATTCATTTTTCAAATAGATGCAAATCAATATGCTATACACAAGGAAATCAACTATTCTGGTTTGGACATACCTTCATTTTCATTTTGTAACCCCCCTGACAAGGTGTGTTTAAAATCGCATTAAAGGGTCCTTCATAAATGTTGCATTAGGGAGTGTGTAACAGCTTGAAGCATTTAGGTTTGTTTAATATGATGCAGGCTTCAGCCGCTGTGTGTGCTGTCAGGCCTGGATCATTGAGGCTTTGCGTGGCTTCTCTCCAGGGTGCCAGGGGCCCCAGAACACTGCTGCCGCTGCTCGCTTTGATTTCAGCTGAGGTGAAGCAAATGGGCCAGAACGCTTCCATCACACACTCTGGATTGGGCTCTGACAGGCCAAGCCTACAATTCCTTATTATTATTTTTAAAGAAGAAAAAGTAAAAAAAAAAAACCCTGAGAAAATATTCTGTACCAGGCTGAATAGTTAAGTTTATTTGCAAATATAAGTTGAGCTTATAAGATGGTAGACTGTTGCAAACCAATAATAGATCAATGTCTGGGAGTTTGGTTGACTGGAAGTTCGACAGTTTGGGATTCCAATTGGAAGTCCTGTTCCTGATGTATCAGGAAAGAAATATGTTAGATACATCTGCTACTTGAACTGTATGAATGAATAAATAGAAAGTTTCTTTCTTACTCCAGTTTCAATAATCTTAAGTCAGTCTCATGTATCAGTATTTTCCCTTTCCAGTTGGAAAAGAGTTCTTCTTGAACAATTGCAAACGCGCTTAAATTTGCCAGAAAAAACTAACTTTCGTTCATTCATATCTATAAAAAGTACAGTTTGAAGTTTGATATCATGTTCAAATTAATGTACAGTACAACAGATTCTCAACAGATGAGATTGGACGAATTGAGCCTGAAGTAGAGTGTAATCACTTTCAACTTAAAAATAAGTACATGTGGACAGAGAATCTGACTCAGAAGATGTTCTGGTTATTTATTTATTTTAAATAGATCACCTACAGTAACTGCAGACAGTTACTCCTTTCAGTGTGACGAAATACTTTACTGTGTCTGCCAGGTGATGACCCTTGGTTTGGTTGACAGTGAAGTATTTTGCTGGTTTCACAGATAATTAAATAAACCAGTGTCATACTGTAGATATGTGGAAATATGATTCTAAATTATTAGTTGGGTTATAATGGGACAAACTAAATAAATAATTATGGACTCAAAATCAGTCCATAATCGGGGGCCTGGACCTATCAAGGTGGGGTTCACCCTGGACAGGGTGACAATCCATCATAGGTCCCGCACGCACACACACTCAAAGACACACACGCACTACGGGCAATTTGGGAACGCCAGTTAGCTTTTTAGTCTAAAGCATAGGGAGAACATGCAAACTCTACAAACACAGGAATCAAATGCGACTCCGGAGGTGTAAGGCCACTATGCCACTGTCCTGGATGTCTCAAAATCAAGGAATTGCAAATGGTTCCTTTTATGGCATGATTTTAAAGAACCTTTTCTGCCATCTTTATTTTTTTACAGTTTATTCTGGTTAGACAAGCTTAGCATCCTGAGTGCGGGTCCCAAGCTGGAAAAAAATTGGAGGGTTGCATCAGGACCAAGTCACATGTGCGAGTCAGATGGTGAGCTGTGGCAAGCCCTTAATGGGAGCACCCAAAAGAACAACCAAAAAAAGTTCTCGTTTTATTTTTTCATATCTTTTTTTTTTTTTTTTTAGTCTATCTTAATTCAATCTTAATTCAGCACTGCATAATATTTATGTCTTCTATTTTAAAGAGTATAATCCTATCCCGCTGCTGGCTACATGGCTTGTGATGACATTTAAGTCATCAGTAACCTCCTCAGTCCTCCACACAGCTTTTTCCAACCACAAGACATTTTTAACCTACTGCCAGCATGTAACATTCATTATTTCATTCACTGTTAAACTTTAATGGGAAATTCTAGTTATTGGTAGCTTTGAAGCATGGACAGGAGGCTGCAGCTCATTACCGAAGTAAAGGTACACACAGCTCCCTCGTCTCTCACCCACACCCTTTTCTGAGCAGTATATTTTAATGAGACATGCACTTGTGACCCTGGTGCCAAGGGTAGCCTTAGGCTCACAGCACTGTGTGACCAGGTGGCCAGGACTCCCCCACTGAGCCTGGGCAAACACAACTTGTTTACCCTGCTGATTGGCCAGGCACAAGTGAGTAACAGGGCCATGATTGGTGTAAACGCAAGACAGACATTTACAGTCAAGTGTAAGTCTGAAAAAAACGACAGCACACAAACTCCTGCAGTTGTTCAAACAGAGATGCTTTTGTAGTATAATTTGATCGATTCGAGTTATGTATCTCTTAAATACATACTATTATGGAATGATAAATGAAACTTATAGTAAAATCTGTGATTTCAGCTAGGGGGAAAATGTTTTTCATAATACATGTCAACGTCACTTCAACAAAATAATGTGTATAGAATAACAATGTTAATAATCGTAAACACTAAGATGTTAAAGCAAGGATCTTATAAAGGATATTATAGAATAATATAATAATGTAGGCACGCAGCCGGTCCCAATCCTATGAGAGGATCACTCAACACAGTGTGCATGTGGAAATGATCTTACTTTGACTGTTAAACATAGCTGTGATTTCTATTATCGATTTTTATGATGCCGCCTCACCAAGTATTCAAGTCATATTATATTCATCTGTGTCATTCTTGATTTTTCCACTAACAATTCTTAGATGACCCTGACAGTTTAGCGCTAAGTTTCCAGGTTTTAATAATGCGCTGGACAGTTCTTACATCTCCTTAGTTGTTTTCTTTGCTGGATGTTTTGACTAGGCAGGTGATTTGACTAAGCATGTTTTGACTGAATGCAGGTGAATAAGGGTAAAAGTTGAGTTTGTACCATTAGCATGAGCTCAAACTGTTCGGCTATGTCCTTTCCAAGTGAAATCCATCTAATATGACGATATTGCTTGGCTACACTGTAAGTTGTTGAAATCGAAGTACAGTATTACATCTTCGTGTGCAATCTGCAAACAAAACGAATATTGCACTGTGAACCCGAATAAGTTGGCAAAATTCAAAAAATTTGAGGTGATCAGTAAAAAACTATTTTCTTTAAGTAATGTTTCCAATTTTAAGTAAACAGAACTATCACCTTTTGAGTTTGTTGTACTCATTCATATTAATTTTTCTTTACTTGCATTATTGAGTATCCTAACTCATACTATTTAATAGCAATTATATATTTTTTTAGTTGTTGCAAATCAAATAAATTGTTATTGGTCTTTCGGCTGCTCCCGGCAGTGGATCGCCACAGCAGACAATCCGGTCCGCACACAAGCTCGGCACAGATTTTACACCAGACGCCCTTCCTGACACAACACTCCCATTTTACCTGGGCTTGGGACAGACACTTCATCCAGTTGTTGGGAATCGAACCCGGGCCTTTCGCATGGCAGGCGAAACACCTCCCACTGAGCCACCAGTGACCTATTGCCCTGATGACGTCAGACATAAAACCGCTAGTCTGAAAGATTGTAAATTGGAACTTTAAGGTGACAGTTACTGTGACTTAAGTACTTACAGTTACTTAAAATATCAGACTTGTTCAGCTAGCTTAAAAAGTGCCATTTCTACAAACTCATAAATACTAAAAAGATCTAAATACTCATCAAGGTCTATACATTTGAACTAATTGTAATTATTTACAGTAAGTTAACAGTACTCAATATGTTTAATTATTTTGAGCAGTAGGGTTTACAGTATGTAGTTTTCTTTGTGACCGGGGATCCAGACGAATGTAATTCTGTTTAAATGGGATAAAAGCAGGCTGGTTATGATGGAGACACCATAAACACACCTGCCTCTTTGTGTACAGAAAGTTTCCTGTTGTTTCCCGTGTTACTAGACTAATCACATGGACTTTTGCTGAATGAAGCAAACCTCTTGTACGAATAAACAATCTGGAACTTGATACAGTTAACAGGATGAAAGGATTATGTGTATGAAGTCCTGTGGAGGCTATGAAGACCTTTCCATCCAGGGAGTGGTTATTACAACTGCGGCACCATTTATGTGCCATCCAATACCTATTAGCAGTTAAAAGTATGTTATGGATAAAATATAAAGGAAATGTTTTTTTGATCATTGTTAAAGTGTCCTTCAATACATACTGTGCATATACTTACATGTACATTAGTTTAGATAAATCATTCAAATCCACAGCACATAAAACTGTAACAGGCTTCATCTTGATGTGTACATGTGTAGTCATTTAAATCTTAACATGTTAGCATATGTTATTGTGTGCCTATGTACTTAACATCATGCTTGAAGGATCTTTGAGTCATCTTTTATAGACTAGGGAAAATATTACACAAGTTAAACAGATGATTTTCCTGATTTCCTGAATATGATGTAAAAAATAATATAAACAAGTGAAGTAAATAAGTCCACTGTTTAGTTTTTCTTTATTTTTCTCATTTTATGACCTTGCAACTAATAAGATTAAGTCGCAGGATTGAGCTTTCAAGGTAAACCCGTTTTGAGTTCTTGCTAAACGCTGCTGCTTTTTTTCATTCGGGATCATACTGCAGTGGTTCAGCAAAGAAACCTCGGAAAAATGTGATATTATTTCCTAAGACGGGGTCATTTTTTTTGGAACGGATAAATGCATGCTTTGTTAGATTCAATGTTGCAAAAAACGTACAAGGAATGGATCACACCTCCACAGTTGTGGCATCATCAGTAGGGTGATGTAGTGATGAGTGATATGAGACACTTGATCTACAATACCTTTCCTTACTACAGTACACCTGGCAACTTGGAACAAACACAAATCGTGGCATTCCACTAGAGGGAGACGAGTAATCATGCACCATGGATCAATTACGTCAAATCACAGCAATCCCCGCCAGTGACGAATGGAAGGTGGAAAAGAAAAAAAAAAAAAACGACTAGTTCATTTTGTATGTGCCCAAATGACATAAGAATAAAAATCAATGCCGTGATCCGTACAGCACAAAGCGTCTCCGATGAGGATCCAGAGCTCTACCTCTACCCAGAAGTGTAAATCACTCAGACAGAGTGTAACACTTGACACACAGCGTCCTCCTGGGCCACACAACATGTAAACGGAGAAGCACACTGCCTATGTGCTGTAATTGAAGCCTCTGTTATGGCAATAGCGCAGCAGGGATCATGTTAGGGTGATCAATGGCTGGGACTGAGAGAGCCATCACACACCTGCCGCTGCGCCCAGAGATGGAGTTAAGGTCCTGTTAAGCACATCGCCCTGGAGGACGGAGTCAGCCAAACGTATAAATTAAGTCCCGGTCCCTCAAGACGAGGCCTGAGAGACAGAAAAATCCGTCCAAAGTTTTGTACAGTACGTGCGTAGACACAGAGGCTGTGTAAAGCAGCAGGAGACTACGCAGTAAAGAGAATGATATTCGTTCAAGAGGTGACGCTTCAACAAAGCAAAGCCCACGAGACCACTCTGTTCGCAGGAGGACGAGAAACCCTGAGACGAACTGGAAAGTTGAGTTTCACTTCGTTTAAAGCTTTGAGCTTGACCGTGACTGTGACTATAATGAACTTCCCATACCTTTCCCTGGTCCTGCTTAATTATTTCCACCGAGGCCTATTAATGGCTACAAAATAGCACTTGCAAGACAGGACAGGGACAAAGAGACAAAGCCCATGTCTCACCTGCAACCCAGGTGTGTTCTCAGACTGAGCTTTTTCACCTGCGCTCATTTTTATAAGCACACCAGGAAGTATGAGCATTCATCATATTATGCACAAATGTGCAAAAGAGACCGAATCCTGTCCCTCCTTGCCCTCAGGCTTTCTGTTAAGAGACTGAGTGCGGTCTCGGAGGTCCCCTGAGTTAGCCTTTACTTACAAGGAAATCGCAAAAGCAAGCACAGTCCTGTGAGCGAACGGCAATGTGCTAGCACGGGACAGCTGTGAATTCAATGTGGATTGTGGAACTGATTCTTCTGGGCCAATGCAAACACATGCACCTGTACTAATGCACATTTACTGCAGAGGTACATTAATTGTTTTACCACTAAACCTTCAAAAACTGATCCCGATTCATAAAGGCAAATAATAATAAAAACATATTCGGCTGTTTTATTTGCAATCATATGAAATGACTTGGAGAAATAAATTCATCCACTGAGAGTTTCATCTGTTAGAATATTTAATGGAACATTGTGGAAAAGGTATTTAAGTCAAAATCAGGTTCTTTTAAATAGTAAGAAGACAGTTACACAGAAAAACAACAACAACAGGTGATTAATAAATAAGATAGTGTTAATAAATAATTTACAAAATCATAAATATTGTATATAAATAGCATTTATATAAGTTCCAGTAGGATTTTTTCTCACAGATTTATAGTTAAAGTTTAAAATTTCGGCGTATTCAGTGCAAAACAACACTACTCTTTCATGTAAATGTAATCAATGGACATGCTGCAAATTCTCACCCATCAGTTTGCAACCGCATTGAAACGCACACAAAACACTTAAACAGGCACCCCAAGATTCTTAGCGGTCCCCTTGTCTTCAAGTGTCTTTGCCCTACCATGGACGCAACCTGGTCTCCTTAAAACATGACTGGAGTGGCACAGCAAAACACCGGCTCTCATTCTCTGCCCACAACAAATTAGAATCTAAAAAGCATCCTGGATGCCAAGTGCAGACGTATGACATGGTGAGAAATGTGCAGATGTCAGTGTGCCATGATGCCAAGCTGCCAGTGAGCGGGGGGGGGGGGGAGTAGGATCTCTCCCCCCAATCTGAGGGAGTCTGTCCCGCAAACTAATCCCACTTTATCCAAGAAAGACGAGCTGTCAGATCTAGAGGTGAAGGAGACAAAAGCAGGACAAACGTAAGCCTTTGGATACATTTTAATGACCAATGAAACACTCACAGGCTTGTTAGAGCCAGGACTAACAACAGGAGCCGGTTATTCATTAAATGGTTCGCCTGGATGAGAGGCTGCACTGAGACGTTGGTTAAGTAAAACACACAGGCTGGGCATTGAGCTTAAATAAAGTACTCCTGTTACCTCAAAGCTTCCGAGCACAAAAGCCAAGAATTAGACAGATGGGAATAAAACAACAAACATACTTGAAATAATGAACAATAAATACGACTGTTTGACCGTGTCTGTTTAAGTGATGTAGCCTTTTTTTTTTTTTTTTGGAATGAAATCTGCTCAGACATATTTGCATATTCCCTCTCAAGTAAAAAAAAAAAAAAAGTAATTAAGTGGAGCTTGTTCAGCTCCTGCTCGCCATGATTTTGCATATGTGTGGCATGTCCAATTTTAAACGAATTAATAAGGAAGAAATCTTTAATTAAAAATAAAGTAAAATAAAATGTATGAAATTTTGGAAATAATGTTTACATAACACTAGCGTTACAGACCAAATAGTTTTTACATGATTTTCATTTTTAAAATTATGACACGTCACACACACTTGTTGAACATGATGTTAAGAAAAGTCTTTGGTATTCATAATGATAAAAAAAAAAAACGGATATTTTGTAATTGTTGTTGCAATTAAAACAATTAGTTTTATAGAAAAAAAAAAACAGTTTGTCTTAATGTGACCTGTTCAAAATATTTCCTGAGGGTGAATGAGTTCAGGAAACACAACTGAATAAGTCTAAGACTTAAGAATAAGACTAAAAATGCTCATATCTAATAATGGATGACTCGATTCAAGCATAAAATTTGGATTCTCATATTCAAGCACAAATAATAACATTTGTATTAATATTTCAAAAATTATATTGAAAAATAAAATACACTTATAGCCCAGTTGGATGGAACAGGCACTTCCTAAGAAATGGACATCATGCATTAAACATGCAAAAATGTCACTGGTTGATCAATGATCAGTTATCACTGGGCTTATTAAATAAGTAAAGCCAACATTTTATTAAACTGTTCTGTACTAGTTTGTTCATAAGTTGTTGGATATTTATTTTCCTTTCATCTTAATGAAAAAATTGCATCTCGTAAAAGATTAAACATGCTTATTTATGACACATTCATGAAAACAATCACATTTATTTCAATCATTCGAATTATATTGAAATACTATTCTAGAATTAAAATTGGGGGTAAATAAAAGCTTTACCACTTGTGTTCCAGATGGCATCGGTCTGATTTTTGTAGCCATTCTTCATGCACTCGTCTACGTAAGCCTTGGGGTCGCAGCCAGACACAAGGATCTCCCTGAGCAAAGCGATGTACGCTATGGCCAGCCTCAGAGTGTCGATCTTGGACAGTCGCTTCTCGTAGGGGAACGTTGGCACGTGACAGCGCAGCTCCTCGAACGCTGAGTTGATACTGAGCATGCGCTTACGCTCGCGGATGTTGGCAGCATGGCGCTGGACGCGGTACGGGTGGTGCTGAAGCTGGTGCTGGTGCTGATGTTGGTGAAGATGCTGGTGGTGTGCGTGATGGTTGGAGACAAGGCGGCGGGGCCTGAGCTTAACCCGCTTCTGCTCCTCGTGCTCTGCCTCTGCAGCCCCGCTGTCCAGCTCAGTCTGTGGGGAGCGAGACTCCAGCTCTGGGAAAGCGAGCTGTGCTTCCGGGAACACGGACTGACACCCGATGGAGGACCATGGAGAAAGTTCATCTGTCACTGTTGTGCCATCGAAGAGAAAAGAGTCAAGCTGTGACTGAAACTGAAAGTTAGGGTCCATTTGGCCCCAGAAGGCAAAGTCGGTAGCTGCATCCTGGTCAAAGTCAAACAGCATGTCCTCCATCACTGCTTTATTAGAACGTCTGAGCGGTTAGCAGAGTAACTTGTGACTAAGTCCGTTTCGTACATCAACTTGTTGCTTTTATATGTCTACCTGCACTTGAGAGCTTGGCGGTAGAGCACTAGGGCTCTGTCCTCCAACTGGCCTCTCCTGACACTAAGCCCATCCAGGAAGGATTAAATAGCTCGAGGCCTAGCAGGGCTCACAGCAGGGTGCTTATGTCCATTCAGCGAGTTGAAAAAGACCTCATTAGGACACGTGCCTCCTCCTAATAGCACTCTCATTGCCATTTAAATACAGAAGCGAGGGCTCATTCAAATGGATCAGCCGATCTTGAAAATACAGAGAAAAAAACATGTGCACAATTATAAAGTTCTCTTAAGTCGTTTCCCATACAGCTCAAAGGATGTACCAATTTTTACAATAACATGAAAAGACTTCTTTGCGATGCACACATGAGCAGGTTGCACCCAGACTCTTGAGACAGAGCACATGGCCAGTAAAGAACAAGTCTGGCAGGACAAACTTCTGCAACCACTGAAGCAACTCCTGAGATTGTTTATTTTTATTTATAGAAAGTGTTTTACTTTGCATCTTTGTCAACTTTATTATGATACTAAATGTAGTACACACTATTTCACTTCTAGTGCAGTTCAGCACTAAGGTAGCCAAGCTGCTCAGACACTGAACAAGTTGTTTTACACATATTTTATAGGTTAGTTTTATTTTACTCAGGTTATTAGTTAGGCCTATTGACTTGTGCAGTCCATATTATGATATTACCGGGTAAACATGTAATTGACCAATGCATAGACTAGTTGGATGGCTTAAACAAGCATAAGTATAGCTCATACTGTATAGTATAGTACTGTATAGTATAGTATAGTATAGTATAGTATAGTATAGTATAGTATAGCTGTCTTAAAGGGACACAATTTTTATATCATAAAATATCGAGAGAAAACGATCCTTAAATATGCAAATACAGTAACAAACAGGCCTGTCTGTTATAATAAGCTAGCCTACATTTTTAAAAAGCAGCAGTTGTACTAATACAGGCCTACTACACAATACCACAAAAGATAAAATAGGACCATAACTCTCACTGGTTGCCATTTAAGTAGAGTTAGAAGGAAATTTGGTTGCCTAGAATTTTGGAAATTCGGTTTTCTATTGTTCCTATTTAGTGATTTTTAGTGATTTTAGTTTGTATTTGTTACTGTATCCATGGTAACATTCATAATAGTGTAATATGGGAGAGAATATTTTTAAGTATTCTCTTAATCTGTGTTTGTGAATAACAACAAAATAATTTAGGATTAAAAAATAGATAATCACACATCTGTTGTTCTATAGACTTATTGTGGCAAAGAAACTTATACTAAGGTTTTGGAAAAAGACAGAAACCCTGTCAGCTAAATTACTGTATGGTTGGAAGAACTGATCAAGGTACTACATTTGGAAAAAAAAAAAAATTCCTTATGGTAAAGAATTTGACAAATTTGAAAAGATTTAGTCTCTTCTCCTTTATCTTGAAAATGCAGGCTGAGTAACCATGTGGTGTTGACCGCACCGTTAGTGTGGCCTGACTTTTAGTCCCTAGGGTGGGAAGGGAGGTAAGGGGTTGCTTTGTTTTGTTCCTTATGTTTGTGGTGTATGTATGCTCACTATTATTTTGCTGTTTGTTATTCAGTATATTTATTTTTGTTTATAACTAAAATCTTGGTATGTAACAATATCTGTTGGATTATTTCAGTGAATACCTTAATAAAAAGATTTAAACAGAAAAAAATGCTAAATGTTTAACTCTTTAGCCAAGGAGTTTTCTGTTCTGAATACAGATAAGACTATTATTTTTATAAGAAATAATAAATAAATAAAAAAACATTCTAGTGATCTGAGGATTATCCAACCTAAGTGTGGAAATAATTGACTTGTCTAAAGGTCAGCCCATTTAAGGTATAAGACCTTCCTAAAATCCAACTAGGCCAATTTACTTATGGACTAAAACTTGACAAAATTTTAAACTGTCCTTAAAATCATTGTCCTTAAGATGCAGATATCAGGCATCACATAAAAAAAGTGGTTAATATTAAATATAACAAGCACAAACATATTCAGTATAACTAATATCCAGTAGATTATGCTAAACATATTCACTGTGGCCTTTTTGGATAGGTTTTGTTTAGACAGCCGGTTAAAGAGCGAAGAATAAAAGCTGTTCAGAAGAAGAAGTACCAAAAATGAGAGGACTGTCAGAACCTTCTGCTGTGCAGAGGGACCAGTCTGCTGCAGCTGACACTCACACACGCATACACACACACACACACACACACACACACACACACACACACACACACACACACACACACACACACACACACACACACACACACACACATGGTCGTAACCTTTTTTTGTACAAGTATTTGTTTGATTTATGCTACATACGTTTTTTAATATGATTTAAGAGCATATAGACACATACAGTAGTCTGTATGCAGGGACCTTTACCAAAGACAAACTTGAGAAGAAGACAAAATAAGCGTAGATTTGATCATACAATACCAATGCACTTACAGTCACATATGTTATAAATCTATAGATATACATTTGTGAATTTTACAAACTACATCATTACATTAATGTTTTTAATGTTAATAAAAAGCTGAAAGTCCAATCAACACACTCATATCCCAAAGTGGCACAGATTTAATCATCCTATAATTAATCAGTGGAATTTAAATAACACTGGATTAAAGTAGTTGGTCATGTCAAATTGTTCAAACCTTTGTGATTATACACACTGTTAACCTTAAATATCCCTCAATGTTAGAAAACTTAGCCCTTAATTTAGAAAAAAAAAAAAAAAAAAACACTAGGTGTGTGAAAAACCAGGTCTTCAGTCCAGTGCAGCAACACATCTGCAGACAATTAGTCTCCGAGTTCTGAAACCATCTTGACTGTAGAATTATGCTGATGAAAACAAGAAATATAAATGAACCCAGGATTAAAGGCATATTAGCCTCAGTTACCCTACACCTGCTCCTTTAACTTCCAGGGAACATTTTCACCAGCAGCTGCCGGATATGAAATAATTTTATTATGGTTAATAGTTCACGTTGTAACTGATACTGAACTTTGTCAAAGTAAACTAAAATGAACTTAAGTCATACTATCAGTTTCTTGCAACATCATGATTCTGAAAATAGTGTCGAATAAATGAGAAGTTTTAAGTCTTACATGACAACATGTAATCAGTATGTATGCAAATTTGAATAAAGTCAAATCTTTTAAGTTTTCAGAACAGTTTAAGCAATGAAACATATGTTGCTATCTATCTTATCTAAAGCCACCATCACACTGCGACAAAGAACACAAAGTGCTTTTCATCATGATGTCATAGTGTGAGGAATCGGATCCAATATTTATACTAAATTCTCTGAACATGACATAGACACCTGGTAAGCAACAGAAACACCTAGAATGAACACAATATGAGTGGCCCTACCATGGTCATAGCACAAGCCTAAAGAGGTTATTGTGAGATCTTCATAGGTGTAGCCTCAAAGCAGTGACATCAAATGATAACTCAGTCAGAGCAACATCCAGCCATTCCTGTCTGTGCCATGTTTATATTACATCAATGAAGTCTATGAGAGTTGTTAGGTACGGCGTTGACTGGTCCATGCCATTAAGTTCTTCTTGCATCTTGGCTCAATCAAATCCTATTGCTTTCTGCCAAGTTCTACAAGTTCTTATGGCATACACCCAATTTCTTGTGGACATAGTGGGAATGTGGCTCAGGGTGATGGGGGTAATGTTGGATGACTGTTGTAAAATAAGTATAATGATGTTGCGATGACGTCCACTGTTGGGATGTTTTTTTTTTTTTTTTTTTTTGAAAGTTAGAACAATTTTAATAAAACAGCGGGGAAACCCAATGTAGCCAATACAACCTCAGAAAAAAAAGAGAGATTTGAACCAATATTCGGAGCATTTATGCCAATTAACATCCATTCACACATGTCTAACCACATCCATGGTCTCTTAAGTTTCTAACAGAGTTCAGAAATCCTGAGATCCTGAGAAAGGACGGACATAACAGCATTGAACACGCACGCTATATCTTATGTCATGCATGTATCTCTCGTATTACCATGAGCTGCAACTTAGCTCCAAATTCCTCTGCTGTAAAATGGTTTTTGCACTGTGTCCAAACTGCATCATGTCTGCTGTCAAAAAACTAATCTCAGATGTTAAGCAGGGCTCCTTTTACCCTTTTGACTGCATTCTAATTTAATATTTCGGTAAATTCCAGTGGTAATCATGCAGGCCTTCTACCACAGTGACTGGCGGAGTCTGCTCAGTTCATAAGTTTAGTATTAATGTTGTTTTAAATTGTCTTCGTTGGATATTGTCTCATTGTCACATAGTCGATGTTATTCTGACGTCATCTCATCAAAGTCAACTTTCCAAAACAGCCGAATACCAATGCTGTATCCCATGTCCATGACATTGCCAAATTAATGTCACCACAACATTTTGACAATAAAAAAGTCCCGCTGGAAAACAGAATATTACATATTGACTAACAGTAAATGGTTTAATGTTTGGATTGACATGCTTTTGAGGTATTCAGGTTTAGTTTAAACCCATTTCTAATGGTCATTCAAATTAGTCACTGAAAACCTCACTAAAAATCTAATTAATAATGTAGAGTTGTGATTCCACAAGCACACAAGCGTGTGTGTGGTTGTCAGGCTTGACACAAGGTTTCTACCCATGAAATCATTCTTGAAGTTCCTTAGCTTTAAAACATCTCTGAGTTGTCTATTACTCATAAGCAATTCATGCAGAAAAATGGAACCTGCCTGCCTTGTCCTGGATTAAATTATTACTTAGTAGTTTTCATGTTTTTTTTTTTTTAGTCAAATTCCTTTAACATTAGCAAGTTAGGAGCAACTATGAAGTCAACACTAATGTTGTACCTTAGTAATGGAACGCCATTCCATAACCATTCACTTTTTACCAAGGAACAAATCCACCTTGTTGTACGCATAATTTAGTGTCTGTACAGCGTCTATGTACACTTACGTGCAGATCTTTAAATCTGACCTTTTACCTTTTTGGCACATAGCAGATATACATCCTGAAAAGTCTACTCAGATGTTCTTCAATGTTTTTCTGCTATGGTTTAAGATCATTGGTCCCACTGGATTATAACATATTTCCCTGATTACCACATGTTCTACTTTCTCTGATCTTTCCAAAAGAGCCTAGATATGGTGAGGAGACTAACCATGTCACAAATCATCACAGGAAGTTGGGACATGATTGGGACAGACATTTGTGGGGACAGCAAAAGTTCTGGAAACAGCTATTTAGATGTGATGAGCACCTTCCTAGGCATTGCAAAATGAAAATAAATCTAAGTTGATTTGATGCTATTGGATTTATGCCACCAAATCCAGGAGGAATCATATATTTGTACAATGTCTGAGGTAATCACGTTATAAAAACAAAATCAAGCATCTGCAAATTAATATCCTTATTACCTTCTTCATCCAGTTTCACACACTTGTTTCTCTGTTGAATGAGTTATATACCACCACAACATACTGCATATGACAATAATTAGCAGAACAGAAGCTATCAATTGCTAGTTTGTGATATTGAATTTATGCTCTATTATGAAACAATTGGTCAAGATATTTCACTTCATAAAGTGGAATAAGTGTTTATACCATGATACCTAGGCCATCCATACCAGCGCACATTCAGTGGTCGCTTTTGGGAGCCAAGCCGTGACACTCTCAACCACACAGTCTTCCTCTCATTAAAACTACAGGACACTTTTCCCTCTTTTTCCGGCTCTCTCCATCACACAGCCTGTCTGGAAAAGGCATCATGTGCATAAAATCCACTTGCATAAACAGTCCAACCGTGGGCTGGGCAAAGACACCACAAGAGACACGGCAAAGGCTTAAGCCACAGCTTTACAGCGCTGACATGCATTCTGATGGCTTGCAAGCAAGAGTCCCTTCTTCCTTTTTCCCCTCATTCTCCCTCTTTCTCTGTGGGTCAGGCTAAGGAGAGGGGGTGTTGATTGTTCCTCCAGATCTCAAATGCTTGTGACAGAGCAGCTGAATGGCCCTTTGGTTCAGGGGGTCAAAACTCGCGGGATCCTGAGGATGTGCAAAGCGAGAGAGATGAGGTAGAAACTGAGACGTTTCACCCTGGACTGCAGAAGGTGAAGAGACCCTCAGACAGATGATCTTGTTGACGGGACATATGTGAATGATTAGGCTGTTCTTCTCCTATAGCACTCAATGAGATAAAGACCGATGGGTCGTATGTCCATTGTACAGGTGTTAACCTGAACAGTGACTGGGCCAGTGGCGTATACAGCGGCTGTGCTAAGGGCCTGGTTTAGTTTGAGCATATGTCAGAGTTTGAGCTATCTTTCATAACTCTACATGACAGAACTCCTTTAGTTGAGACAAGAGACTGGAGGTATGAATAGACTTTTATATTGACCTTTTGCAGACATGTGATTGCCATGACGTCAGACACAACAGGCGGCAGCTGATGATGATTATGTTCGGGGTGTATTTCAGAGCCAAATAAAAATAACAGACATATTATCTGATAATTAGATGATTAACTAGTGGATTACCTGATGCTTTGTCATGCAGATAAAAGAGTAACCCAGCAACTGATAGATTCCGTTCTGCTGATTATTTTTATAATGCAGTATGTTGTGGTGGACTTCATAACTTATTCATGAGAGAGACAGATCTCTCAAAATAGATAAAGAAGAATATTAATTTGCAGAGGTTTCATTTGTTATCTTAAAGTATCTTAGACGATGTAGAGATATCTGATTCCTTTTGGATTTGGTGGCGTTTGTTAGCATTGGTGCTGGCTCATTCCTGTTGCACATGAGACGATGCTATGGAATATACTCCGCCTTATGCTTCATAAAATGATGCAAGTATGATGTAATGTTAACTAATACTGGCATTTCAAATTTTCAAATTAATAGCTACAGTGCCCTCCATAATTATTGACACCCCGGGTTAAAATGTGTTCTTTAGCTTCTAAAATATTCAGTTTTGTTCTAAATAACATAGGACCACAATGGAAAAAAAGAGGAAATTCCAACCTTTAATTCAAGTGCATTTATTCAGTGGGAAAAAAAATCCCACATTAAGAAATAATTCTTTTACATCAAATCATGGGTGCCACAATTATTAGCACCCCTGATGTTTAATACTTTGTACAACCCCCTTTTGCCAACAAAACTGCACTTAATCTTCTCCTATAATGTTTCACAAGATTAGAGAACACAGAAATGTCTCTAAATCATCCAGTGACCTGACTCCTCTCTTCTGCACTCTCTTCTTCAGCTCACTCCACAGGTTTTAAATGGGGTTGAGGTATGGGGACTGAGATGGCCATGGGAGGAGCTTGATTCTGTGTGTGGTGAACCATTTCTGTGTAGATTTGGCCACATGTTTTGGGTCATTATCTTGCTGAAAGACCCAGTGACGACCTATCTTCAGCTTCCGGGCGGAGGCCACCAGATTTTGCTTTAAAATGTCCTGGTATTTCAAAGCATTCATGATGCCATGCACCCTAACATGGTTCCCAGGGCCTCTGGAATAGAAACAGCCCCACAGCATCACCGATTCTCCCCCATATTTCACAGTGGGCATGGGGTGCTTTTCTGCATACTCATCTTTTGTGTCCCACTTAGAGTGTTTGTTGCCAAAAAGGCTTGTTTACTATTGTTCCAATTTGTAAAAACTTCTTAATGATTCCTCTCACAGTAGATATGAGCAGGTGCAGGTGGGTGGATATTTTCTTGTACCCATTGCCTGACTTGTGAAGGTCAACACACACCTACCTTACTTGAATGGTGTGTTCCTTTGTCTTTCTGATGTTGAAAAGTGGATAAGAGAAATGGCCTCTGTGTCACTTCATATTTATATATAAATATAAATATTATATATAAATATATATTATATAAAAACTGAATTTATTTTAAGGCTTTTAACACATCTTAATCAAGGGGTGCCAATAATTATGGAGGGTACTGTAGTTAACTGTTCCAGAGTTGAATCCCAAATAGTGAAAAATGGTAAGCTAGAGTGCTGAATGCCTTGTTGTCTTTTTCCTCTCAGGTCTTTTTGAGAGGAATTTGGGCTTCATAATTAATTCCCATGAAACACAATACAGACCGGTTCAGAAGCAATTTGATTTGATTTGGAAGTAATTACTTGGGAGAGAAAATTTTGTTTAAGATGACATGACGTTATCAGATGTATTTTCTTGCTGAAAGTGCTCCTGTGACTGGTTTTGTACAGTATATGAGTTTTGGCACTGGTTTCCAATAAGTATTGTCCCTTTTACCAGCCAGAAGTGGGCGGGACCAAGGCAAACTGATGTGATGTTACAGGCCAACACTGCTCTAATAATCAGGTTAAGCATTGCACAGCACTTTTAACAATGCAAAATTCAATAAAATTACATTTAATTTATATATTGGTCAATGTCGCAAGGCAGTGTTACATAATCAAAAATAAAATTAGAGAAATTAGAGGCAAAAAGAAAAAAGAAAAAAACTCCCAGGGATGGCAATAAGAATAAACTTTGAGAGGAACTCAACAGGGAACTCATCCTCATTTCAGTGATATCAGATAGCAGGGATTGATTTGCAGTCATTCTGTGTGTTAGGAAGTTCAGTATAACAGGAGATTTGTAAGTTATATAGAGTTAAATCTCGTTACTAGAGTCTCATTGAGAATGCCAGTCCTCAGAGGACAGCTGTCTGAATCAGCCGAGACCAAGTGGAACCGTCTCCAGTCACCACACACGTCCCAAGCAGACCACACGAAATCTCCATTTAGAAGCAGGGCACCAGGATTAGTCAGTGAGGTCTGGAGGGCAGAGGGGGTCTGGATGACTGGCAGCTCAGGAGCGCCATGTGTAGCTTAACGGATGTGAGTGAGCCTCTCAGAAATCTTTATGTAGTTTTAGATCCAAAATACGTAAGTCAGAGGTGACCGAAATGACCTGACTAAGAAACCTTTGGAGAAACCCAACCCAAATTAGTCACTGGGTGACAACAGATCTACTGAAACTGTATACCATCCAGTATATACAGTAACAACGGTGCGAATTGCGTTAACAGGATGTTCAGTGTGAGTATCATTTATGATTACAGCATCAGTTCTTAATTACAAGTCTACAGACAGATTATTCACTGCAGGAGGGCTATGGTTTTAAAAAGTAAAAGGTTTTAAAAAGAAAACAGTTGGAGATATCTTTAGATCATCTGTGTCTTAAAAAAAAAAAAAAATTATGTATATTTTCCTAAAGTCTAACTCTTCAATTTTTCTTGAACCATTTGCATGTCTTGTGGTTATTATGAAGGCGTGACAAAAAAAAGATAATCCTAATAAATACAGGCCTAACAATAAAAAAAAAGGAAGGAAATAGGAAAAATATCACCCTCTGACAAAATCAGTCAAATTAATCTAATAATTATAACACATTCCTCAGCTGTCTAGTTGATCATAAACACATAAACTATGACTAAGCTTTTGAATATTGTTTATTTTAATCCAGACGCTAATTAAATAAGAGTGGGAAGTGTACTTCTGTTTATAGATTTTTTCCTTGCCTTAGTGAATAACCTATGAACGGTTAAGGCTCATTGAGTCATCCCTCATAAACACTAGTACACTGAGTCAGGTCCTGAAGCAGCCTGCACAAACACAATGGAATGAAACACCATGAAAAAGTACTCTCCATCTTTGTCAGAGGTGGCATCCAAAATCTGACAGTTATGCATCCTGGCTCATCAACAGCCACTCAGCAGCCTGGCCTCAGGATGAATAAGCAGCCCCACAAACATCTTGGGGAAGGGGACCTTAAAAGAATCAGACCCACAAAACACACTTCTTTTGCCCATTTCCTTTTGACAGTGCTCTAAATTCAGCTTTACTGGCATTGGATTCTTACTGAAATGAAGTTTTATTTTCCCACAAAAAAAGGTTATTTAGGGGTAAAACCAATAAAAAAAGATTTTCCCCCAGCCATTATTTCATCTACTGTTTTATACAGAATAAATAATAGTGCAGTATTTATAAACTTTGTGTGTGTGTGTGTGTGTGTGTGTGTGTGTGTGTGTGTGTGTGTGTGTGTGTGTGAGAGAGAGAGAGAGAGAGAGAGAGAGAGAGAGAATACAGTTACTGTATTTTGACAGTGACAGCATTTTTGCCTCCCTACAACAACAAATGTGAAATAAAGCAACCTAGCTGGGATTTAAGTGTAGACCTATAGCTTTATTTTAAGGGTTTAACACAAATATTGCATCAATTGATTATTTAGGAATTAAAGCCATTTATTGAAAACATTGGCTCAAATGTAATTAGATAATTGACTGATAAGCAGGTTGGTGGCCAGTGGTGGCCTGTTTCTTTATACAAAAAGCTGAAGGCTAAACTTCGGACTTCTATCCAGACTGCTATCCAAGAGCATCGTGAACTTAAATGACAATGCACGTCCGCACACTATGTTTTAAGGTGTTAAAGCATCCTGCCTATAGTCCTGATTTTGCTCCTGTTTTGTCCCCAGAAAGGATGCCCTACAAGGATGAAGATTAATTTCTGATGATGAAATGAAGACAGTGGTGCATTCATGGCTTGCAGCTCAACTTTAAACATTTTTAAATAATGGAATGCAAAAACATATGAAAATATATATAACAGAAAAAAATATATATCACATGCTGAAGTATTCAGACCCGTTCCTCAGTACTTGAAACACCTCGACCCTGACCAGTCTCTGGTGCTGAAAAACACCCCTCAGCATGATGCTGCCGCCACCATGCTTCCCTGTTGGGATTTTATTGGGCAGGTGATGAGCAGTGTCAGGTTTCCTCCAGACATAACGGTTTGAATTGAGGCCAAACAGTTCAATACGGTTTCATCAAACCACAGAATCCTGTTCCTCACAGAGTGGGAGGATCATTTTTTGTAGCCTTCCCCAGATTTGTACCTTGCAACAATCCTGTCTCTGAGCACTGCTGGCAGTTCCTTTTGCCGGGCTTTTGCTCTAAGACAATATGCATTGTCGGCTGTAATGCCTTCTATAGGGAGGATTGATTGAGTAAATTGATTCAATTTACTACAGGTGGACTTTAATCAAGGTGTAAACATCTCAGCAACGATCAAAGGAAATGTGATATTTCAGTTTTTGTTTTTTATAAATTTACAAACATTTCTAAAATTCTGTTCTCACTTTGTCGTTAGGGGTACTGAGTGTAGATTAATGAGAAACTTCTTTTTAAACCAACTAGTTTTAGGCTGCAACATAAAAAGTTACTTTCTGAATGCACTAATATGCATGGATGCGAGTGCGGATGCGCGTATGTGTGAGTGTGCACGCTGTGTGTATGAAAGAATTGGATATCTGCATTTTGAGATAACTGTATTATATTGAAACGATATAGTGATTTTGCCAAAGGAAGAAAGGAAGAAAGAAAGAAAGAGATCCAGTACCCTGAAAATAAATGTTGTATGTGGTCATGCATGACGATTTCTTTTCTGAAAAAATAAAATCATGATGTGGAATTTTCTTTCTGATGAATCAGCTAATTAAGAGTCTCCTGATTGTGCAGATCCAGCAAAGCAAAATAGCATGCATCATTAATTGGAGAAAACAGGCCTGACTCCACATACCGTACACACGCATCCTTTCGAAACCGTAAAAAGCTTTGAGGAAATTGCCACCCACGCATATATATTAAATCTAAAACCAGGGAGACTCTTGAAGCATTTTAATATGCAGCAATAAATTAATTCAACCTCTGAGAGAGAGAAGCCGCACTACATTCTTGTAACCCAAAACTCACATCTGAAAACAATTTAAAAGCCTGCTTGGTTTCCGTGAAAAGGACAATTTGGTGGGGGGGGGGGGGGGGGGGTGCCCCGGCTGAGGGGTGACGTCCCATGAGATCCCACACCGGGAGTGTGCCAGTCTGTTTTCCTCTCCATGCCCAAGATACATGCAGGCATTTGCATGTAAAGCATGCAAGCATCGAAGCACAAAAAGAAAACATCGATAAGGGCTGCATGCCAGAGTGTGCGGATTATCCAGCTGCCTGCACAGAGGGAGGCATTTCCTACGTCCTTTACAAATCACAAACAATGAAAAAGCATCAGACTCCTTTTTATAAAATATTCTGACACTTGTTCACTTCAAAGGGGAGACTGAAATTTGAACGTTAGACTTAAATGTTATCAAGGTTAAAGCCCGTAATTAAGCGGTATAGTAGAACAAAGTGAGAGCCTCCACAGAAGCCATGTGACTGGAACTGCTAATTGCAGAAAGCCTCAAGGCTTGGTGAAAGGTCACAGTCATTGCGGTATCACTTTAATTTCCCATGAAGACACAGCGAGAGAAAAAAAGCATACTTTAGGCATTACAAAGCGACTTTTGTGGTGAGGACAGATATGCTATTTAATTGTAGAATTAAAACAAATAATGTGAGATCAAACGAAGCATATGCAGAGTGACACCCGCACAAAAACCATTCAGACTACAATAAATAGGATTTTTATAGAATGCGAATCCATCAGCAGTACGTCACACCACTAGCAGTCATCTGGTCTCGAGTGATGCGGAACTATACGTTGCCAGAGCATCTCGTGCAGCCAAAGGTGTTGCACTTCCTATTGCGTTTCAACTGCTGCCAAATGCCTTAGCCCCTAATCCGCCATTATTTCCTAAATAAAAAAAATATTTGAAAAGGAAAGAGAAAAGGAGGGGAAAAAAAGCGAAAGATTATGAGAAACAGATTGCAGAACATAAACACCAATCAGAGAATCACAGAAACAGGAAACAGGATGAAAGTGCTTCCATGGAGAAAAAAACATAGGATCAATGGCTCATCATATTCCATGATACATCGGGTGTGAGCGAGAGAAGGCAACCAGACATACACCAGACACTTCAGGGCCGGCTGCACGCCTATGAGAATAATCCTGGCTACTTGGGTCAGGATCTGAATCATTAAAAAGGGAGTCGCCCTCTGCGTGTTGATTTGATAGGGGTTAAATCGAAGCAATCAGGTCAGATCGACAGCGATCCTGATGCCACTTTGTGGGTGATGTGTATAGGATGTCCTAAATAAAGTCGTTGCACGATTACAAAAAAAAAAATTAAAACCATAATATTAAAGTCAATTTTTTTCCCTCCGTTGATCCATTTGCTGTAAGAGAAGTATGGCATGAAGCCTAAAGATTATTTCCTGCATGAGAGACTTTGACAGGCCAAAGGGGAATGTATGTGGGTAACCTAACATTCTCTTTAATGGTAACATTTATATGAGAGCTATAATAATTCAACTACATAAAAGTGGAACGAAAACAAACTCTTCAAAAGAGACCACAAGCACAAAGAATGTGGCCAACGTGGTTCTTGGTAATTATTTTAGGGTCGCGTTACATAAGATGTGACAGATTACATGGACATGAAAAAAAAAAAAGAGAAAGTATTTATGAAAGTTGTAAAATGACATTTCCCAAATTATGGTAATGCACTGCCTAAAATAAATGTTGCCATGGAGAAAAGAACTAGATGAAAGGAAGTGATGTGTATATATATTTTTAGAAAGTCATTGCTTTCTAGATAAATTATATCTGTGGTTCATGCAGGTAGCTGAAAAGATCCTTGATGCTCACTGACCCTGATCTCAAATCCTCGTTATTACTCCCCTGGACCCCAGGGCAGGAAAATGCGTCCTGGGGGAATTTGTTAAGGATTTGGCAACGTAGCTTAGACGAAAAAGTGCTTGGCAATGGCTTTTTCTTTCGGGGGCAATGAAAAATAATTTCCTCTTGAAAGAGCTGCATGAGGGAGCTGTTTTGGATTGGACACAAAGAATATGAGGCATGCATGAGGAATGCATGTGTGATCGTGAATGTACAACTGCCTAAAATGTCAAAGACAGGCAGCCTTTCTTGCATCCACATGCCACAATAGTATTCACCCGAATTCGCTCAACCTTCTGCGTAAGGTATTTCTGTACACTGGGGAGGAAAAGACTGCTTATGGTGAATTAGTAACAGGAAACAAACAGAACCTGCATTCTAAAGATTTGGACTGGCTTTAAACAGTTTATAGCGAAAAAACCCATGCTCGCTCCAGTGGATAATCACAGCTGGATACTGTACTGTAGATGTGTACCTATGAACGGCTACTGGAATAATAAACGCTGTCCTGCACTCATCCCAGGATTCCTATTCACAGTATACTTCTCCTTGAACACGCTTAGGTCATTTTCACATTTGCATTTTTTGTTCCAGATTCTGAGCCATTTGGCCAGAGACTTTTGGTGCATTTGGAAATCAGTTTTTGATCCCTGGTCCTCCTATAAACAGTGGTCTAGGGCTTGCTTCAGCTGAATGGTGTGCGGTCCACATCACATTTGCAAACTATTCAGTCTCAGTGCCATATGCAGAGTAAGATGATTGGTTCAGCTTGCTATGTTACTTCCTCTTTCAAGGTTTGTGATGGCAGTGATCACAGAGCAGACACAACACATTACTCACTCAGCGTCTAAACCGCTTTATCCTGTATTCAGGGTTGCAACCGGGGTACAACCTGGACAGGTTGCGAATCCAACGCAGGACACAACACATTATTGATATATAAAACCAGATTCTACCAGGTTCACACCTTATAGGGTGTCAGTGCTGGACTGGAATAAAATGTTTCTTGGAACGTGCTTCATGAAATACTGTATGCTGTCAGCTTATTCATTAGGGACAATCTGCTAATTATAATTTATACATACAGTACCAGTCAAAAAGCTTTGATTGATTTTTTTCTACGTTCTAGAACAATACTGGGGATTTCAAAATTATGAAATAACACATATGGTATTAGGTAACAACAGTCAGTTGTTATTTTAAGACATGAAGGTCAGTTGTTCTGGAATAGTTCTTGCAAGAACACTATTGTCAAGTGCATTTGTAAAACCCATCAAGCACCATGATGAAACTGGCTCTCATGAAGACCTTCCCAGGAAAGCGAGACCAAACACCTACCTCTGCTGCAGAGTATTTAGAGTTACCAGCCATAAAAATCACCGATTAACAAACCGCACCTCGGATTAGGGCTGTTATGAAGGCTTTACAGAGAATAAGTAGCAGAAACATCTCGATATCAACTGTTCAAAGAAGATGATTAGACACAGTGTATAAAAGAATAAAAATAATGTAATAGAATCTGATTCTAGCAATAGAGGGTGTGTCCAGACTTTTGACCTGTAGTGTGCTTCTTCAAACTTTTTAAACTTATTTCCATATTTTAAAATTATCCTAGTCCCTAATATATTTACAAGCCTGCATGCACAAATTGAAAGATTTATAGATACATTTATAGAATTGTGTATACTGTATACACAGTCAATTGGTCAAGAAGAAATTCTCCTGTGTGAAAGCAAACCTGTGGTGAACCAGCCCAGAATAGCACAAACCCGTGTCCTGTAATGATTTCCACTGTTTAAAGCGTTATATAAATAAAACAGAATCGAATTGAACTGAGTTTCTAACCCTGCTATCAGGTGTCACCAAGAAGAGAAGAGTTCCCTTTTTTTGAGTCCAGTACCTCACAAGAGTTCTACCTCATGTAGTTTTTCTATTTCCTTTTTTTTTTTCTTAACAGACACAAAACTGTCTAGGAAAATGATAGCGATAACAATTGAAGTTAACAACCGTCCAATGTTTGCGTATGTGTGTGTGTGTGTGTGTGTGTGTGTGTGTGTGTGTGTGTGTGTGTGTGTGTGTGTGTGTGAGAGAATTAAGGTTTTTCCTCAATAGGCATTATTGTTAATGATGGCTGTTTAAAAAATATGACTATTTATTTATTTATTTATTTATGTATGTATTTATTTTTCTTCGTGTCACCTCTGGATGTTGACCGTCTTGACACTGGCTTGCTTATTGTGGACCGAAATCTTTCCTAAGTCTATCTGTAAATCTGCTTTGTAACACACTGTATTGTTAAAAGCAGTATTAAAATAACATTAAAAAGTGATACAGAGTGTTAAAAAATAAAATCTTCAATCTGGAACTGGAACAAGCACTATTTAACTTTGCAGGTTTATCAAGCACACTCCACCTGCAGTTCTCATTTAGACGTCGTCTTTTACTTCCTCATGCACTGTTAAAGGAATCTTTCCCTGCCTGGCCTTAATCGCACAAACTCCTTTCTCATATCACAGCTTAGTGATTAGAATTCATTCTTAATCCTGAATGACTTTGCATGGAAATATGTTTGTCCACTGGAACAGTTAATCGATTCTGACAGTTCAAGTCTAAGCACTCCTGCAGTTTGCGCCTATTTAAATGAACTCGACCATTTAATGCTGGAAAAAAATAAATAAATAAATAAAACCTCAGCACTGTGGAAAACATTATAAGCAATTTCTATGAAGATTACTAAAATCCCAAACTAGATTGTTCATCCTTATTCAAAGAAAGGAGAAGCGATTATCTATTTCTTTTTTTTTTTTTTAATGGCGGAAGACAGAAATGGCCAAAACACGCTTCACAATGTAGCCTCTAGACTTTAAAGCTCCTCCTGGGAGATGGCTGTATCGGTGAGTTTCCCCTCGTGCTGACAGCTGATCATGTGTCCTGGCGGAAGTGCAGAAAGAACAGTAAGCTAGAAGAGATGACTTCAGACTGCGGCAGGGTCCTGACCCCCGAAGCGGTCCCTGGTCCGCTGAGCTCGAATGGCTCGTATGTTGCATTCCCAGACACGCAGAGCCCGCTCAAGATCGCCGACTTCAAAGGAGACCAGAAAGGTGAAGATATCGCCTGAGCAAGTCCCTGCCAGGCTGGCGAGGAAATGGCCCAATGTGGTTCTTATTATTTGATAAGCATCCCATATTTCTGGAGGTATTTTAATAGCTGGGAACGATTCCTTTTGCAAGGTTGGAAGGCTGCATCAGAGGAGCCCCTGCACAGCACGGTCAGCGGGGGTCGGCGGATCGCTGTTACGCAATGCCCCTTGCTCCATGGCATGCGTGATTCACACTTCACACTTCCACGACGGCCGAGCGGATCAGGTTTACACTTTATTCATCCTGCTGGAATTGATTACACCACTTTTTTCCCGTCATTCCTCGGAGCATGGGAAGTTCCAGAAACGCTCCAATATAAAACCAAAAAAAAAGATAGCTTTTTAAAATCCATGCTACAAGTTAGGCAGACAATCATCTTGAGCCTAAATTAAATCTGACCAGCATAAACTCTTTGCATTTAAAGGTGGCTTTCAGAGGATATTAGCGTCACCACAAAGCTGTAGGGAAAACACCAGTCCACAGAGAGGTCTACATCATGAGATGTCAGTTTTATACATAAGACGTACTCCTTTCTGTTTATAGTCATGATACAGAGGTCAGAAATCCACCACACAGCAGTATTGTTCATCTCCGATCCTAGACAGACCACAAGTCAAAAAAGTGCTTGGATCATTTACCAACATCAGAGTATGTTTGCTGGATGACTTATTGTCTTACCCCACTGGTATGTCCTTTGTGGTGATTACAAAGGGCTTTTTTTAAACTCTATTGACTGCACAGTAACTGTCATACAGTGTCTCTTTTGTTTTTCTGGAAAAACTAAAGATTTAATACAACTTAAAATGTAGCTTTCAATCTGCAGATACGCACTTCTCACCATCTTAATATGTTTCTTGTGTGTTGAAGAATTTCTTACAGCATCAAATTAGACACAACTTCCCTTATTTGGAAAAAAAAAAAGTACTTTGTAACACTTGCTGGCTTTGATGCACTTTTTAATAAATGTCTTTTCTTCTTTTATGAAGAAAATGTGTTGTCTTGCACACTGACTGTAAAATGACAGCAGGTGGAAGTGATGAATTCTGAAGAAGAGGAACAATGTCGTACTGTAAGTATGTGATGTGTGTAAAGGTCCGTGTTGGTCTGGGTTTGGTCGCTGCTTCATGTCCATTCTGGCGGGAGTCAAAGTGAAGCCCTCACCTTGGAGCGGGCTGTATGTGAGGACGAGGACCAGACCGCTCGGCGCTAGCAGGCAGCTGTGATGAGAGACGTCTTCACGAATGTCACTCGGCCTCTGCAGACCAAATGTTCGTACCCAGGCTTTGTGAGCAGTATCGTCTTCCCGGTGGCCTGCGCTTTATAATTGTCACATGTTCATGCGTGCATCTGTCTCTATAAACCCCGTACGCACAGACATTCAAAGCATCCCCTGCAGGCTTGATCAATAGGGAGAGTTATGACGATGGAGGAACGTGTTGAAATGGAGAGACCGGAATCCAGATCTCATGCGGTCCATTCTATCGAGCCAACGTAGGCACGCATTCGATACTGACCTACTGCAAGAGACGTGTAGTTCGGGATGTGGGATTTTTCCCTTTTTTTTCCTTTTTATTTGAAAGTCTCTTCGCCCAGAAGGAATGGATTTGCAGGCCTGCTTTGATCCCCTCTTTATGATTCTTTTATTTGTTTTAGCCACATCCTTTTCAGAGCCTCGCTCAATGAAAGATGCTTTGAATTAGAAGCTAGGGGAATAGCACACACGGCATTCCCTCCGCGCCTCAGGAGGTGACATGGTGGGCCGCAGAGCAACCAATAACTACCTAACGTTGACAAACTGCTAAAAAGCTCAGTGTTCAGATTTCCATTTTTGGTGCACAGCAATAAAGTCTTTTTTTTTTAATCGTCATATATAATTTATATTTGAATTGACCAGTTCATTCAAGTTGAAATTAATTTGAGATTCCAAACTGCATATTATTTAGTTCAGGATTACTTTTCTAGTCAGGAAGTCTAGGACGCATGCCTGGCTTTGTTCATGTACGTTCCCTAATAACCTTGTATTGGAGAAATACAGTCGGCATGGTGCTGTATCTGGACACTTGCTTTTCATCAGAATCATCGATAAACACAAGACAGGATATAATTTAATATGTCTGCCGAATCCGGTTACGCTCCCAAACTGGTCAGTCTTGCGCCGGCGATTTCATTGTAGAAAAGGAAACTATTAGAACATGTCGTCTGCGTTTTTTGCAGGAACAGCAGCTGTTGTAAACAAATGAGGAATTTAAATATTCAACAGGACGATACAGCTGTACACATCTGGCTGCAGGGACCAGATTAAGGTGATTCTGCGCCTTGATCAGAAGCTGGCTGATGGACCGGAGAGGACAGATGTTCATATAAACTGTGGACGTTTAAAAAAAATTTTTTTTAGAAAAATGACCTAGCTGATTCGAAAGTTAAATATATACACAAATAAATGAAAATCACTTGTGTTTTGAAGATGAAAAGCCAGATTTATAATACGCCAATTGTCTCTAGATAAACTGCGTGATATGTCAGCTTTTTTTCTTTTTTTTTTGTTTCAGTAGGAAGTGCTCTGCCGTTCATGGAGCTCTGGGATTGAGAATGTGCGTGCATGTGTTTGGTCAAAGGGGAAACTGTAAACACTTCAAATTTCTCAATGGAAGTGACCTGCTGACAGGCACTACGAGGACTAATGAAGTAAATAAACAGTGTGTGTATAAATAGGTTGGATAAATAAACCTCATCGAGGAAGCACATTTGCCGTAACATCTGTCGTTTTCTTTCCGGGGGCCGGCTCTTTATCCGGGCAGCTGGCTGGTGGACACCATGATGCCAAAAGCACATTTACTTCCCAATAGAGAATGAAACCCGGGCCTCGGTTTGCCTTTCGTTCCTCGTTCTTCTTGATCCGAGCTATCTGTTCCCTCCGAATGGATTAGAGGAGTGAGTGGCAGCCGAGCAGGAAGCCAGAGCGGTCTGAGCTTTTGGCCTGGTGCTTGTATTTATCAGACCATGCTGTGCTCTCAGGCTTTCATTAGTGTATTTTACGACACTGTCAGACTCGAAAAGGCAACGCAGTGTCCGGTGGTTGAGTATGATTTAAATGAAAGAGTTTGATTTAAAAGAAAGAGTTTGATTTCAGGACCCCTCCCTGCAGGTGAAGTAATGAAATGTGCAAGAAATTTATATATCCAAGTTGAACAAAGCTGTTTATGTAAAAGTGAAAAAAGTAGGGCACAAGGAGATCACTGTACTGAATGTACAGTAAATGGAGAATTGCGAGTCAGTTTGTGAAGTTTGAAGACGAAGATTGTATAAAAGCCATAGTTCTGTCAACCTTTTGATTCTAAATGCTATCTATTTTTTCTATAAGGCAACTCAGACGGGTTCAGCAGGGTTAATATTAATCCAGTCATTCTAATACGTTATTGTTTCTACGGTCGATGACAAAAGTATTAAGACAAAATATGGCATTTATAAGAGTTGCACAAAACAGGCGATTTCATTCTTTATTTCTTGCTTATTAGAATCAGTTGGTTTAGATGAAACAAATATGTGGCAGGACGTCCTACAGCCGGAGTGTCCCCCTCTGCCCCAAAATGGCTAAAACTAGCAAATTCTCAAGTGGATTACAAAATTTCTGTGCATGATCTTCAGGAAGCGATCAAGCAGGCATGGGATGAGCGAGTGAAACCAAAGTTTTGAAGAATAAATCACTTACATACACATACCAAATATTGAAATGATCCTTCTAATCTTGATTGCCATTATAAAAAAAAAAAAAATATATATATATATATATATATATATATATATTGTATATAGTGAATAGTATCAACTTACAAAAAAAATATGTTTGATGGGTGCGTAATCATAAATGTATTATTAAAAAATCTGTTTTTGAATAGGCCAGATGTTTAATTAACATATATGGAAGGAGTCTCCAGTGCTAGTGCTTTGTAACGGTAGACGTTTTCAAAGTTGTAAACATTTCTCATCATAAGAAAGTCTTTTTTATGCAGGAAAACATTCATTGTTACTGCAGTTTTTGTTGCATTATCTTTAAGCTGGAGAGGGAATGATTATTGACAACTGAAGTAATGAACAATTTGCACTGGAAAACTGCTGTAGTATCAGAAGAACATGTGTATATACACACACACACACACACACACACACACACACACACACACACACACACACACACACAGGTACATACAAACGTCCTGCACCAAAATCCATGTTTACTGCATGTGAAGTGCTTGATCAGCCTTGAGCAGGTGCATGGCAATGCCGAGGAAGACAAAGAAAGGCTCTCCTGTACATCAGGACACGATGTTAAAGGTGGAGGTTGTGATGGAGAGAGAAAGGAAGTAAGAGAGAGAGAGAAAGGAAGCAGGCGAAAGAGCAGACCTGATCCCACATGTGGTACACATTTGACACTATAAACACACACAACCTCCTTGGCAAACCTCCCACCCATCAAACGCTGAGTGAAGAATAACAGTGTATAGCACTCGGTTGCATGCAAAGCACACCCTACCCTCCTCTGTAGCCTCTTCCCCACCAAGCCCCCTTTTTATCTGAGAAATATGACCACCATTACTGTAGGAAGTGTGTTACGATAAATACAAAGGCACTACGAGATGAAATGTTTACGCAGCGTGTTAGAGAAGCGTAATTGGGCCGAGCGCGCTTCGTTCCCTTCCTCACGCTCCGACAGAAGAAAATACACAAAAGCAATTACCAGCCTAGACCAGCTCTATTACACATACACATAACAGTATAAACACCCACGTACACACATGCCGTATGTTTCTGCCTCCTGTTTATCATGGTGGGTCTGAACCAAACTAAAACATAAGAATGTTTATGATAGAGGGGATGATTGCACATGATGCTACAGGCGCTCCTGGCAGTGTCACAGTCAGTAAGGGGGTCCACGATCATCAGAGTTTGGAAGTAGTGTAGCGTATTTCATACACAGCAGCAATGCAATGTGCTTTACATTGAGGAGAGGTAAAAAAAAACATGCCCTAGAAACAGGTGGAAAATAGAAGAAGTCGGTTAGAGTCGAGTCTTTTCCACCACATGTAATGAAGAAGAATGCATTCTACCACAATCATGCAAAACACAATCATGTTGATCCTCCAGTGACCCCCTTCCAAGCTCTGGACCTGACCGATCGATCGTGATGTCCTAATTCTGCTTCTGTTTTCACCGGTGCTAACGATGGCCCCATATGGTCCGCTTAAAGTCCGATGCATGTGACTACTGAGGAAGATGTCTAGGAATGCCTTTGATACAAACAGTTTTGCTATGATAACGTATGACTGCAGTCACTCAGATGGTTTTAACCTGGAACTGCATTGAACAGTTTTTAGTGAACAGGTTGTAACCTCAACAAAGTGTACTTCATGCTTGTACGGTTGTACTGTGCTGTATCACCCAAACCAGGTGGATTTCATTTCAAATCTGGCACCTCTCAAAAGTCAAACTTTCACTTTATATTTTGGAGATTTTTTTTTCTCCGCCTTGCAGCTCCGAGGGTTTCCTCCAGGTTCTCTGGTTTCCTCCCACAGTCCAAAGACATACAGATTAGGCAAAATGGCACGGAAAAAAAAAATCAAGATCACATGTGAATTTGAATTATAACTGTTTTTCACATTTTTACAAATGAAGAAAACAAAACTGCCTTACATACAGTACAACACAGCGTTTCTTTAGAAGGGTGGAGAGTGCACCCCCTGAGACCGGCTGCAGGCCCCCTGCGACCTTGTATGCAGGATAAAGCGTTATAGACGATCAGTAAGTCAGTGTTTGAGACAACATCCATCATTAAAAGTTCTATACAAATTGAACTGAACGAAACCGGAAGTTATTTTTTTTAGGAACGGACAAGTTTCAAAGATTTGGTTTCAATTTTTAAATCTAAACTTCGACAGATGTGATGGCAAGATTGAGACCTAAAAACCATGACTGTAATCTATCTGTCACTGTGTACGCTACGTATTTTTTGAGGCTCTGAGCATTCAGCCAATTTGTATGGTCAGAGTTATAATCATGCTCGCTAACTTTTGACAGATCAGCAATAAATCCATAGCTAATGTTAGCATCAGTAACTCAAGTCAGGGTGTGATTTGAAACAGACATCTTTTCCTTTTGTAGTTTTTCACAATTTTTTTTTTTATACTTTAAGAAAATGTAAGAGTTTACACATTTCTGCTTTGATGGATTTAAAGAACGTGAAGCTGCATTTCAATGTTTTGCCAACCGCTTTATTTAGATGCATAATTCTGCTTTCATGCGAGTAAAGGATTTGAGTCTCTCTTTGAGTTTCTTTAAGATGCGCTCTTTGTGTGTGTGTGTGTGTGTGTGTCTGCATGTGCGTGTGTTCCAGCGTAAAAGAATTTCCAAAAAAGTCCAGTGCCGATTTAATTGTAAGAACAAAAGGCAAATATGCACCATCTTTCAATTCTTTGAACTGTTAGAGCTTTTTATTTTTGTATTTATCCCATCCAGATGTAGAGTTGAAACATGTATTAAAACTGCAGTTGAAGTGAACTATCTGATTGCAATATCATGTGATTTAAAAAAGCAATACAGTGAGAGACCCCATGGATACACAGTATGCCACAGACTTGGAATCAATGGACAACCAGGGTTCTGTGGATGGTTAAAGGTTCTAGATTTCTCAATGTTTCTTTGGGAAAATGAAGGGACTAACTGAAGCCTTAGAGTGCTAGAAACATCCGTTCATACCCACACAGCATGTCAGCAGTCGTGCAGTAACACTGTATTTGCAGTTTAAATTAGAAGTAAAATTAGAAAGCATATATATTTTTTCTTTCCCAGTACACCTTCTAGCATATGTTCCATCTTAGCCCCATTGGACTACCCAGCGCATTATATAACATTAGGAATAGTTTGGATTCTATGCATATTTCAAAATCACTCCTGGTAATCAGCTTGATTTATCGGTGAGTGAAAAGTCAGATGCTGGCTGGCAACAGTAAGGAACAGTCACACTGCAGAAGTTAGCTTGGGTCTGTGGAACGTTGCTGGGCTCAGATCCAGCTGTTTCCCTGGTTCAGCTCCATCTCCATCCTCTCTCTATCACTGCGCACTCTAATTTGCCAAGCAGACATGCATCTCAGCAGAACACAGTGAAAAAGCGATAAACGTGCGCCCATAGAACATCTTGTCCATTCATTCTAATATTATCACGTATTTTACTCATATCTGATTCAAACACAAGATCAGGAAGGTTAGAAATCAAGATCATATGCGAGTGTGAATTACAACTGTTTTTCATACTTCTACGGATTAAAAAACAAAGTACACAACACAAAAAGTTTCTTTCTTAGACCAGGTTCCATATATACGTAGAACTGTTTTAGCAAGCCAATTATGTATCTAAAACTCCCTTGAGGAACCTTGAAAAAAAGCTCTTTTTCTCTAGGAGGGTATTCAAATAGGTAAACTGTTCTGTGGAGTTCTTTAAAGATGAGAGAAGAGGCGTTCCTTCTAAGAAGAACTTTTCAAAATGTCCAGCTTAAATCTGCTCTGGGAATTCAAACATGTAAAAATACAGTTTTGGTCATTTCCTTTTCATTTTATCAGATGGTAACATTTTACACCCTGAACCTTGTCCCCATTATGTCCTCAGAAAATTAAGAATTTGTATAACTTGGCAGAAATGCAGTAGAAACTGTTAAGGACATACTGTACAGTAGTATTGTGTCCCTTGACGTGGAGCTATCATACATTTTTTTTGGTCATGTTCTAAAAAAAAAAAACCTGATGTGATTGAAGTAAGATGAAGGAAGAACTTAATAAGTTGTACGTATTAATGTAGCAACAATGGCTTTGACCAGTTAATGCCGTAACTAACAGCTCTTAGTGACTTAACTAATCTGGTGCTTACCTACTTACCACGTTTATGGCGCATGCATCAGGATATCAGCACATGTCACGGGATATCAAGTATTTTGTATAAATACTGAGTTTAATTCCTCGCACCAACTAGCTGTTTCTTTATCTTAGTGTCCTTAAAAGTTTTTGTCCCCAACATAACGCAAGCACTCTAATGTTCTACAATGATACTACAAAGTCAGCATACCAAATATCCCACTATTTTGTGATTCTGTAAAGGTTTTCTTTCTTAAACTCTTTTAAAACTCAAAACTTTGTTCACACTGTTTTTCAGTTGTCCATGCTGTAAATGGAAGTACAGGAATGTGGTACTGGAGTACCATGTTGCTGGTGTGTGGGCAAGAAAATAAGAAGCAAGATGACCTCAGCAAAGTGAGAATCCTGACTTGATGATGAATAAATTACAGGCAGCCTTTGTGTTAATGAGTGGATGTCCTGTGGACTAAAGGGAGGAATAAATCAGGGGTGGTTATAGAAAAAGAACGCTGTTAAACAAGACATTCCCAAATGTGCAGTAAAGTACAAAGTAAACAGCGTATTTACATACAATAGGTAAACAGTGCCTCATTACAAAAATATAGTATGATCTGTAGCTAGGAACAGTGGAGGCCAATATTGACCATTGTATTTATTCAAGTTTTTTACAACCATGGTAGGACAACAGTCAACATTTACACTTGCATTCACACAATATGGGCAATTTGGGAACGCAAAATGATCCTAATCTGCATGTCTTTGAACAGTCGAGGATACCAGAGTATCCGGAGGAAACCCACCAAGCACAGGGAGTACATGCAAACTCCATGCACACAGACCCTGAGACAGGATCAAACCCTCAACCCTGGAGGTGCAAGGCAAGAGTGCTAACCACTAAGCCACCATGATAACTCTTTACACCCACAAAAACAGTAGGTCATTTTCGAAGAATATCAGGATCTGCTGTAAATCAAGGATACTCACGTGTTGCCAAAATTGATGGGTCATTTAAGTAACTTAATTAAAAGTAAAGTTTTTTTTTTAAAGTTTAAGTTAAGATGAATCCACTATGTTTTTAGTTTAAGAGCCAGTTGTAAGATCTGTACTACACTTTGTTGAAAGTTTATACACTAAAGTAAAGCGAATGAGTAGGCCCATTCTAATGCACATTCAGAGCTGCAGTTTGTCTTAATATAGAGAAAGATCGGAGCACCGAGTTTATCTCAGTTGAGTGTCACTGTGAAGAATTGACATCTGAGATTATAAATCAACAGCCTGCTCAAAGACTTCAGAAATGGCTGGAAACCACAAGAGCAATATACTTCAGCATGGAATTCACTGAGGACAGAAGCCTCGCTTCACTGTCACGCAACACTGAGGCAATCCAAAGGAACGCTCTTAAGGCTTCTGGGTCTCCTGAGTATTAATCACTACTGCAACCCATGCTTAAAATAAACACTCCTAATTCAATTAATCCACAGTATCTACACATTCATCCAACATACACAACTGACACCACTTCTGATCTATTGCAGTCCGGTATTCTCACTACCACTCACAGAAAAAACTCCCCAAAAGTGAATGAATATAACCTACACATTGGGTTTGGGTTTTCTGATGAACTGAAATAGTGATAAACTCAAGCCTGTGATCTGTGTAATAATGTTAGTATTCTGAGTGCAGTAAAGGGAGTATCATATGCACACCTGCCTGTCGGTGTTAATGTCTGAAAGGGGGGGAAAAACGATCCAGACAGGAAATTCATGATTTTGACAGGAAGCTGAAAGAGGGGGAGAGCGGTCAAAAGTCTTTAGAAATCAGGGCTCACTAAACAAGCGTGGCTGAGTAGGGGTGCTCTAAACGAGCGTGCCTGATTTAGGCCTCCTCTCAGCTCTGCTCAGCTCAGGGAGTATCAGGTTCTGCCACATGGGCCCAGCCGTATGCGCCTTCTCTTTTCATGTGCTGACTTCTCAAATTTAGATCCCTCCGTCACAGCTGTCTGTCCACGCAATCTCACTGCCCCCTGGACTTGGGAGTTTTCAAAATTCTGTCTGCCTGAATTCAACTTCCTTCCTGCTAAATACGCAATTCAGAGAGTATGCTTATTGACTGTCATGCTCTCGAATTTGGTGCTCGGAGGCATAACAAAATACATTTCGTAAATTATGGTGAATAAATCAGAGCAAGTTGCATGCATGAATTTCTTGTGTAGAGGAAACGGGGTAGCTTATTCCAGCAACATGGAGCTGAAGTTAACATCCTTCAATGCAGAGAATGAAACGCGAGATGCTTTTCAGGGGCTATACAGGGCCCCCGTTACGAACATGGGACTTCTAAATGTCTCTTTCCAACTTTTACAGGATATCTGTAAAGCTTGTCCGTGCCTTCTTATCATGGGAGGAAATGGTTGATTTGATGTGGCATTGGCTTGTGGTCTTGGAGCTGTTCCCACAGAGGGTCATACTTGGGGGAGGAAGAGGGAAGTGGGCTGTGCTCCAAATGGGACACCCCAATTCTTTGCTCTTCTCTAGGCTCCTTTTCAAGTTTTTTTTAAGAGTCTATTAATATTTTTCATGTTATGTAATGGAAATAAAATACATTTTAAAAAATTAACAGAATAATAGGATGCTACATTGAGGTAGACCAGGCCGGGTTCACTACTGGTGTCATGCGGGTGAGTATGATGCATTGTGGTGACTTCATCCTGCATGATGATGAATCATTGTGCCAATCGGATTCACAGGCCATTTGAGTTGGCCATGTCTCTTGAGATGCAAACCCTTCCTTTTCCTAATTTCCATGCCTTCAGGCTTAAGGGTGGAAAAGTGGGCTGCAGGAAAATACATTTTAGAGCATTCCCACACTGGTTGCAGAATAAATTTCTTCCACTTTTATGTATGCTGCTGAAGTTGAATGGCGGTTTGTCAGCCGAGTGACAATTCCTGTCCATTTTCCCTCAGACACGCTGGCTGATTGTTGCATTCGTGGGCCAAGAACATAACACACAGCCCTCCTCTCAGCTGTGGAACAGCTCCCCAGAGCCAGGGCTTCACTGAAGCAATTAACCATGGGTAATTTGCCTTAATGAATACTATCCATTACAGATCCTCTGTACTTACAGAGCTGGAAAGATTCTGAGACTGTGGTATTTCAAAAGGAAGTGGGGAAAAAACAACTTTCCAACTGGGTTGGAATATATATCAGTTTTATAAGATATGAGTGTGGCAAAATAAAACAGTGATTAACATTAATTTACTACATTTATAGATAATAGATCATTTAATCGGTGTAACTAGTTTCTACTAGCTGCAAGACTACTGACAGGTTCATTTACTCTATTTCACTAATTGTCCAACATATTGCTCAGATTTCTTATATGGTTAAGAACCAAGACAGTGTTTTATGATTCTGGCTTCCTGTATTTGCACAATTTCCAACTACCGGTGCCTCTGGAAAACAAGTCACTTTAAGCGCCACTATGCAATTTTGGTTTTCCAATTAAAACCAAGTAACGAATTTACAGGCAAATTTCCTCCATTCTTTATTTCCTGTTTTAAACCCTGTTAATGATTTCAGTGTCCCCTTATGCCAATCTTAAAAGAATAACACCAGCCCGCCTGATTCGGGAAATACTTTACACACATTGTTTAATTGATTCTGCATGCTCATGACACAAATACATTGAAAAATTACCAATCATTTCTGAATCACTCTTCATGGCTAACCTTTCCCGTTATAGTGATCTCAAACAGAAACATCCTGCAAAATACTGTTTTATTTGGACTTCATATTAAAAGGGTTCGACTTCTTGATAGCATTCCTCTAACAGGAGTCACAGCTTAAATACTGCGATCCAAATCACATACCATCTGCAAATAAGTAAGGAGGGGGAAATGGTTGGCCCTGTATCCAAAACCAAGCAATGTTTAAAGCAACAGAGGAAGTTCAAAAGGAAAAAAAAAATTAAATCATTCTTAGAAAAATGTGTTGTAATTAAGGCAGTGAAATTCTAGTGCAAGTGTGAATTACTTGGAGAAGAAGATTTAAATAAGTTCCAAACAACGCACAGCTGTTGTACAATTTCTATAAAAGTGAAATACGTCATTTAATATCCCATATGGGCGCATACACGTTTTATACGGCCATATAAATATTTGATGATGTCTGTTGCATTTCCTATTTAACCTACATCCTCTTCTATCTAAAAACTTTAATTATTAGCAAACACATTAATTTGGCAAAATGTCCACAGTTCTGAAATTAAAGCAGCCGGAGAACCAGTACAAGTTACAGCTACAGGTCTTGCCATGTTCTGATGCCTACATCTCATTCTGATTACACTCATGAAGCTTCCTTTATTGAACCCGGCAGACATTTAGCACACTCCTTTAGCATAGTATAATCCATTATTAAATGCATTGAGAACTTAAGACTTAATTTATTGAAGTAGAAAACTGATCATTTATCCCAGTAGCAGTTTCAGGCCAAATAAAGAGACAAGTTACAATACAAGCAATTATCTAGAGTTTATTAGTAATCTATGTTCATGTGTTTTTATTATTATAGCTAAATCATAATTATGTGTATCATGACTTTGAACATATTAACTTATTTGATCATATTGACGGTGTGGAATTTAAATTGATTATCCTGGGGTACTATGTACGCTTTGTAAATCTTAAAAATATAGAATAAATATATATTTCATTAACACTGAATCTAAGGGGAACATTAAACAATTCATAAGTGCATGCAACAGTATTTTTTTGTAAAGATTGTTTTGCTAAAATGGCTGCATTTTGGTCCTAAATGAGTAGCATGATTTAAAAATAAAAAAAAATTCATAACAAATATACAGATAATATATTCGAGTATCATTAGGACATTAAGTAGATTCTTCTGACATAATAATTTACTTTAAATCTATAATTTGGGTTGGGAGAGGACTTACTCTTCTTCCCATTATCTTCAGGAGTGGATGATGCAACTTCCTCTGTGCCTAAAACATGTGTCTTGTGGGAAATTTCTACAGGTGAATGTGTTCAGGTAACTGTCGAGTAAAATGTTTTTCAAGACTGTTTAAAAACTTTTAGAAGGGATATAAAATGGTAGTTCAAGAATTAAATGTTAAAAATGTTTCACAAATAAATGCAAAAATAATATTTATAATAGTACCTAAATTATTATATGTGATTGTCTAAAAAAAAAAGAAAAAAAAAAGCATGAAATATGCAGGTAAAAGGACACTTTCCATTTGTTTGAAATATAGTTTACCTTTACACACTTATTTGTAAATGTAATATTTATCAGACAATCCACACAAATGCAGTAAGATAATTTTTTTTTATTTAATTAAAATTATTTGAACTGAGCCAGAAACACAAACATTTAATTATGAAAAATTTAAATTTGGTTGCTGGTGGATGGGTTAGCAAAAAGATGCAACTATTTATTTATTTATTATTTATATAATAACTGCTGTATATCTGTGTGCATTAATCTCAGATAGAATTAAATCACAGCTCCATAAAGCAGAGTACTTTAGGGATTATTTAAAAGTTTTTGAACTTTTGTTTTAGTAACATTGTCTTATGTCCTTTTCTTGTATGTTTGCTTGCTACATCTTTTCCGTTCTATATTCCTCTATCCTGAATATTAGAACAGACAGTATGCTCTATTTACTACTTAAAATATATGGATTTACACACTACAACATACAGTAATTTCATTCACAGTTTACTTGTGCTAATTGGTACTATTTTGACACAAGTATGCATCATAATCAGGGCAAATTTGTCATTTCCACTTTATCTTCTCAACTGATGATGCAGTGGCTTGTATTGCAGGATAAGAGGTTTTTCTGCTTGAGTAAATTTGCAAGAAAATGTATTTTCATTTACCTCAGAAATACCTGATGTGATCAAGTATGGTTCCTGCCTTAACATTTGCAGTAATTAGCTATTCAGGTCCTTAATGAATAGTGCACAAGCTAACATAACTAAGTTGCAGCTAGCAAAACTAAAACACAATACATGCTAATAAAACTGGGTATCTTATACACAAATGTAAGTTCTTAGCAAAGTTTGATCAAATAAATAATGCTTGTTGTGAAAAGATTTCTACAAAAGTTCTACAATATATACACATTTTTTTATGGAAATGTAAATTAAGGCATAGTAAACATTTTGCTAACTAGTTGCTAATTAGTAGCTAATTGTGTGAAAGATTGCTACAGCTTCATCTGTCAGATGGGACATTCTTTAAAACCAAATTTTATATGTTTGAGATAACACCCTTTTTTGTGCTATGAGCCCAGTGTCTCAGTAACAAAAACTACACTGCCATAGCATTGTAGATGAATAGCCATTTTCAGATGCCTTCGTGAGCACCCCACACAAACTAGCATAAATAAAAGTATTTATAGTGGATTATGTTTATCTGTTTTGAATGGTTGAGGGGGTTTGATTAAACTTTTTGTAGTATTCCCAATGGTATTAAAAAAAAACAACAACAAACCCTTTCTGTGAATCAAAGACATTTTAGTCTCTTGTGCCATCGCATCAACTCTGAGTGCTTCCAACACTTCATATCATTATACTTTTTTCCTACTAAAAATGTGTCATGAAAAGCTAACTGTAACTGCATACCCACCATAGTAAAGCACGTTTATGAATGTGATAATATCGGGAAGTCACACCATCAGCTCTTAAAACAGATACAAGTCTCGGGAAGAAAGAGAGGAGCCCTTGACATGAGAAGAGTGCCATCTTTTGGGCAGCGCTGATCTGTACAGACAACAGCATGTACTGTAAAAGCGTGGTTAACACTGACCCACAAAATCTATGGCTAAACATTATAACCAGAAAACACTTGCTGGCTAGTCACACCTGTAATAAGAAACAGACTCAAAGGCACACAGCTGGATTTTCCCGTTTTCATATTAAAAACTCATGTAGCTCAATTACTACAGTAGGCTGAGAATCATAATCAGACAATTACCCTGTGTAGGAGAGACTTGGCACAGGCAGATGGGTCTAAAAAAAGAGAGAGAGGATTGCAGTGGGAAACGTCACTCCACAAGCGCACTCTTGGGGTTTTGGGTTTTTCTGTGGCAGCGCTCCAGTTCCACAACTGAGAAGCTGTCGGAAAAATAGAATGATTTGTCTTCCGCAGAAGAGCTGAGATGATGTCTCTTCTTTGATCCTTCTCATGCTGAAATGCCTAATAGGCAAATTAAAGAGGAATCACACAGGGAGGACAGAGGATGATGATGATGATCTTGAGATTCACTGAAAACAGTGCATCTGGTAGTTATTGTACAATCCCACCTTTTCCTCATCTGGCATGAGTACCTCCACAATCTGCAGCTCTCAGTTGGTCTGGGGTCTGCCGGCGAAGTGTTGGCAGATCCAAACATTTCCCAGGCTTGCCTTTTTCTGTAGCTTGTGGTTTTTTGACAATATGTGGTTTTACTTTCACAACATTAAAACTTAAACTAAAAAAAAGCACAAAATAAGTTCTACCCAGCTACCCAGTGGGTATCTTAAGCAATGCTGATGGGAAATTGGAAACCTCTGAGGACTCCTACATCATATAAAGGACCTATTTCTGACAGGGAGACCTCAACATGATATCTACTGAGACTCTTAGAGCTGCGAGGAATAATCTGTGGCTGGTCGTACAGGAAGATTGGCTCTCCATTTTCTGCACAGAATGGTAATTATGTTTCAAAACACAACCCATAAATCCAAAAGTGTGACTCATATTCACGTGACTCGAACCTCAGTAGTATTGTAAACTATTAGGGAAATGATTTTCAAAGAAAAACAAGATGCACTAAGCACAGTCTAATGAAACATGAGACATCAGTGGCTTTCTTCACACAAGAACACAGACGATATAGTTTTATTACAGGCATCTGAATTTCATTTAAGGCAAATGCAAGGTTTAACAATATGGTTAAGCATCATATAAATACATCTTATACAGAATCATAAATTAAGCTTTTTGACTTTTGCACCACAGTGACCATAAACAAATAAGAAATATAAAATTTATTCTTAAATATAAATTACCAATGCTCTTACAGATAATATTCTAAATGTTTTCCAGGATAATATGACTACACGTTTAGAGTACTGAGGCGAATATAGTACTTTTATAGAATATACTACTGTAAGTAAATTGTGTAAACAAAGACTTTACCAACATGCATCGTACAGAACAATGTGCTATGAATCTGGTAGTGTTTGCATTCTTAGAGAATGTGCTCCCCCCCATCATGATTGCACTGCTACTGCAGTAACAATAAAGCCACAGCACAGCAGAGCACAGCACAAAAGCCTTCTGAGGAATTATAGATCTTCTGTCCATCACCATTATCTCCAGCCCACAAAAACTTACCAGGTTTCCTTATACAGGTACATGACGTACAGTACAGTACATACTGTAATATAGCGCTTCGTTTTATTCACACCTCCTTCAGGAAAGGGAGCAGAAGTCTCTGTGGAGCAGAAAATTCTTGATAGAATCAGGCAAAGGAAGGCTTGAGATGTGTTTCAAGCGGGGTTTGCCCATCACCTGCCGAATGGCTACGCGACACAAATGAGTCAACCTCTTCGGGTGTTCTGAAAGAGAGCAGAGGTCTGTATCACCATAGGTCTAATTTTAATTAAAAAACTTTAATGTCCTTAATTCTAGGAAACGACTAAAAACTATGGAAAAGCAGATTTAATAAACCTTAAGAAATCATACCAAAGTAAAATAATAAAAACCTACTTCTGGCCTCCTGATAGATGTGTAAGGCCTCAGGGTTGACACGCACTCTTCCCATTGAATCATGGTCAGGTTCCTCCCATGGCACGAGTACTGGATTGGCGCCGTGGTCCAGCAGCAGTCTAACGAAGGTCGGCTCACAGCCATGTCTAAGCACGGCATCGAGCAGGCAGGAGGCCAGGCCTCTGTTCAGAGCTTCACGGCTCACAGGGCCGGTGTAGTTGTAGTCTGGGTTGGCCCCGGCCTCCAGGAGCAACCTGAAGCAGTGTAAATGATGGTAGGCTGCGCTAATGTATAGAGGGCACACCACCAGTGTGGAAAGGGTGCGGGCACTGAACAGAGGCCTTGGCCCAAGCTGGTGGTCCACATCCACGTCAGCGTTAAACCTGGAGAAGTGCACAGCATCTCGTTATTAAACTAATAATGATAGCAGTGTAAGGAATAAAACAGTGTCTGCAGTTACATAGGGAAATATTCAATTATGGGGTATGCCACTAACAGCTAATATCTTTACTTCCCACCTGATCAGTTCTTGTAGGATGTCCACCCTGCCCACCCGGGCCGCGTGGTATAACGGCGTGCTGCGGTGGTGTCTGCTGCCGTTTGGGTCTGCCCCTGCCTCCAGCAAGATCCGAACACAATCAAGGTGTCCGTTAACCACAGCCACGTACAGAGCTGTCTGACCCTTGACGTCCACCAGGTCCACCTCTGCCCCATGGCTGATGAGGAAGTCTACACAGTCGCCATGGCCAGCAGTAGCAGCTATGCGCAGAGGTGTACAGGGCAGCCAGCCACAGCACCACACTGATTTCTCATTGATCCGTCTGCAAAGTCAGGTCAATTACATTACGAATCATATTAAGAAGCCATCATGCACAAAGGTATCATTTAAAGGTGGAAAGCACTCACTGTTTAAAGCTGTCTTCCTGCAACAGGCTCTTGATAGTGTCTAGGTCTCCCACATAGGCGGCATTATGCAGACGCATGTCCTCACACTGCTCCAGAGGTTTGTCACAGAACTGCTCCTGAAGCCATTCTTTCAGATTACGGCCTAAGACGGATACATCAGGTAAACCCACCATACAGATGGTACAGACTCGTACAGATATACAGTATCAATCCTCAAACCTGTTTCTATTAACAAGATAAGAACCACAAAGGGGAACCACAAACCAGATATTACCCAGTCAAGTGCGACTACAGTACTATTATAAATACGGCACATAATCTGGGAAGTGAATCATTTTCAACACAGCAAATATTGCTAGGATATATTTCTAGAAATATCCCACAAACAAAGCAACACTGGAGATGGAAATCACTTAAAACACACTGTGCACAGAAACAACCATGTTGTATAAGTACTAAAGGAAAAATCAATTTCTAGGAGCCATTTAAAACTTGTTTGCGTCAGTGGAAAGCCAAGCAAAGAGAGTTTACAATCTATTTTTGTTAGATATAGTATAGACATAGCACCATGGGTCCCAAGAATGTTAGCCAGAAGAAAAGAGTGCCACTTTTAGTTTCATTTTTAAAGCATCCAGTGCCAAGAGGAATTATGAATTAAGGTTAAGTGAGGTTTAATGTCTATGTATTAATTTCATATTTTACTTTATTTACATGTCTTTTCTAAATGTTTTAATTGTTTTTATATGCAAAAAATGATTATAGTCTCGAAAATTGGTAATATTTTGGGTGGATGGAACGGATGATCTGTATTTACATTATTTCCTATGGGAAAATGCGTTTTGCAGAACGAGTTCAATTCGTATGCCGAGGTACCACTGTATTTATAAAATAGTGATACTTGCACAATTGCAATACAAATCGAATCAGCCTAGCTATTGTGATAATATCGCATCAGGAGGTCCGCGGTGATTCCTATCCTTTATTGTTGTTGTCGGTCTTTCAGCTGCTCCTGGCGAGGGATCGCCATAGCGGACCATCCGGTCTGCGCATGCAAGCTTGGCACAGGTTTTACGCCGGACACCCTTCCTGACGCAACCCTTCCATTTTATCCGGGCTTGGGACCGGCACTGCATCCAATGGCTGAGATTCGAGCACTGGCTGAGAATCGAACCCGGGCCTTCCGCAAGGCAGGCGAGAAACTTACCCCTGAGTCACCAGTGCCATTTTTAGGTACTCTTAAAAAAGACTACAGTTTCTGTACACCTACATCAGGTGCGTTATTAATTCATGCATCATTAGTAATCACATTATCCCAGTCTGCATCACAGTCAGTCCTAGGAACACTGAGTGCGATGTGAGTACACACCCCACACACACACACACACACACACACACACACACACACCCTGTATATTTACAGCTAAGGGCAATTTAGAAAGAAAATCCAGCAACCGGCATGTTTTTAGGATCCACAGGGAGAACATGAACGTTAACATGACACGGTCGGTGCTGGAACCGTAGACCCTGGAGCTGTGAGTGTCTCATGACATATAAGCATAGTTCTGCTGAACCTGATACACCATACAATTTCAACACCATACTCGTTCCACTATCACAGCAATGTCACTGCTGTACTGACAATGCACATGACTTCCTGGTTCTGTAGGGATCCTCAAGTATGGCTCCTGACACACAGTACATAGGGAGAGATGGGACACACTGAGTGATCACTCACTCTCTCTCTCTCTCACACACACACACACACATTGATTTTATGACGGATGAGCCTGGTGTGCTTCATACTGGTAATCAAACACAAGTCTTGACACGTACTGAATTGTGCAAAATCTAACACTGCAGATTATTATACTAATGACTAGCTACAGTATGTGTGTATTGTGCCGTGTGTGTGTTTACCCGCCGTGGTGCTGCTGGGCAGGTCGGACACAGTGATCAGTGGGTAGCTCATGGTGGGCGGCTCATCATCGTCTACTTCCCCTTCCGCAACATTACCGCCGTCAGCCATCGCTCGTCGATCTGCTCTCGCAGCGACCGAAACGCGATTTAATGCGAAATCAGCGAAGCTGCAGCGAAAACAACTCGGTTATTTCGCCAGTGCTTTGAGCCTCGGTGGCATTACGGATGTTTTGGAGCGGCTTGTCTGTGCGCTGATCTGATTGGCTGCGAACACTTCCGGGTTTCAGGCGGGCTGCAGTTAAGGTGGTACAGCAACAAGTGCAGAGGTGGACCCGTGTGAGGTGTGCGCTGTGCAGGACACCGCGTTTAAACACTGCTATTAGTGGTGATATAAATACAAGAAAGGTTTTGTCTGTTCTTTGGGGAAAACTGGCTCTTTCAATGATATCTTTACGTTTCATACACAGGAGGACCTGCAACCAGTCTCAGAAAAAAATCTCTCTGTCAGTCTGTTTGTTTGTATGTCAGTCAGACATACACAGAGTTTATTGAAACTTTTGCAGCACTTAGATATCTGCCTCAAATTTAACCTGCAGCGTCAGAGAAAATGTTGAGTAAAAGCGAAATAATAAAAAAAAAAAATTGTTTTTCTAGTTTAACATAAGCTACAAATAAGCTGCTTGCTCTATGTGAACAAACACCTACACCACTCACCACTTAATCCTGTATTCAGGGTCACGGGGGCCTGGAGCCTATCCCAGGAGACTTCGGGCACATGGCAGGGTACACCCTGGACAGGGTGTCAATCCATCGCAGGGCACACACACACATACACTCACTCATTCACACACTACGGGCAATTTGGGAAAGCCAATTAGCCTAACCTACATGTCTTTGGACTGTGGGAGGAAACCGGAGTACCCGGAGGAAACCCACCAAGCACGGGGAGAACATGCAAACTCCATGCACACAGAGACGGGAATCGAGCCTGGCCGGGGATCAAACCCGGACCCTGGCGGTGCAAGGCGACAGTGCTAACCACTACACCTACACCAATAGATATCAATTATAAAAAGCAATCGAAACTGAATTATTTTTACTGGGATTTCTTAATATTTTCACCCCTGAAATGACCACTGCAGTTGTATAAGTGCATTTTAATGTGCTGGTGTCATTTTAAGACAAAAACGTAATCGTTATCCGATCAAAATGTTTGATTCCTCATCTGTGATTCACTGTTTGATTAGCTTGTTTGATTGGCTGGCGACAAAAGAAGTACAACGTGGTGTCAACAAGGCGTAAGATACTCAACTTTACAAAATGTTATTTCTTTGTAGTAACAAGTACAGATAGACAGGAAAACGTGTGTACATGGGCTTCAACCTGAAATAATACTATCACTGATCACATTGAAGCTGACCAACTTATTTTTTAGCTTTAACCTTTAACCTTTTACCTATTTTTCTACATGACCTCCATCAGCTATTATTATTAGTAGTAGTAGTTAAAAAAATGTGATTTTATGGATTAAATATATTAATATTTCTAAAACTGTACAGTCTACTTTAGTAACGCCTGGCACTCACTGTTCACAAGAAAACGGGCGCAGCATTGTACACTACTCGGAAAAACGAAACGATATTATTCCGGCATGGATTCTCTGCTGCATTATTACAGCAGCCTCACTCACTATCACAGGATAGGAAGGAAGGGAATAGGATAGGATGGGAGGAAACCGGAGTACCCGGAGGAAACCCGCCAATCACGGGGGAGAAGATGCAAATTCTACACACACAGACCCGAGGAATCGAACCCAGAACCTGGAGGTGCAAGGCAACAGTGCTCAACATTAAGCAACCATGCTGCCATTTGAAGCAACTTTATAGCATTTATTTCCATCCAGAATTCATTTTTGGCCAAAATCTTGATTTGATAATGGGACAGTCAAACCATTCTGATCAGGACTCTGTGATGGCAACCTGAATTGTGAAAATTGTTTCTCATCAGTTTCTCATGCTATGTTTGTTTGGTGTTTGCACATTCTCCCCATGCTTGGTGGGCCTACAATCCAAATTGGCATTCTCAAATTGTCTGTTTCGTGTGTGTGTGTGTGACCGATGATGGATTGACACTCTGTACCGGATGTAGCCTGCCTTGTGTCCAAAGTCTCTTGGGAGAGTCTCCAGGCTCTTGCAACACTGTACAGGACAGACCAACTTAAGCTCCAGAACCTTTTACAGTGAGGTAAATTACTCTATTTAACAATGGTATCTTATGGCCAGACATCTGTTTAGTCCCAATCCTAGGAGTTCTTGTTAAATGGTTTGTGTGGAAATGCTCTTATTCTCACTTTTAATAAAAATCACTTTCAACAATCATTTTTACTGTAAATTGTTTATGATGCATTTCACCAAATATTTAGGTCATCTCTGATCATTCATTTGATTCTCTTCTGAACACATTTTTTCAATAAAGTGGTGAGATCAGCACTATCCTTCCAGATTTTAGTAACGTATTGAACAGTTTCACCTCAATTCCAGTTATTTCAACAAACTCCTTGCTTCTTGTTTTTTTTCTTTTTCTTCTTGATGCAGGCCAATAATTTTATCCATTATTTAAGGTTAAAAAAATTATTGCTCGCTGAAACATATTAATTGGAGTAATTATCCAACCAAGGCTCATAAGTATTTCCTTATTGAAATTGTAATGGCATTTTTTGGTGATAGGGTTAGGGTTTGGTAGTATAATAAATAAATTTTTGAAATGAGTGATTCATTCACTCATATTCAGTATGATTAAACACTGGAGTAATGGGCATCAGTTGGGAATACACCTTGGTTGTGTAGGGCATCCATTACAGGACCCTTGGCACACACACACACACACACACACACACACACACACACACACACACACACACACACACACATGGTTGTAGTGTAGGTTGTAGAAAAATCCAGATTGTAGAAAAAGTATTAGCATAATACTTTTTATTAGAGGTGCTAGAAATGCACCAAGTAAGGGTGGCACAGTGGTCCCATGTCTCCATGGGTTTCTTTCATCTCATTGGCTCAAGATAAACAACAGATTGCCTCTATGTGTGAATGAGTATGTATTCATTGTGCCCTGTGCTAAAATAGTGTCACATCTAGAGTGTATTTCCACATCCTGGGATAGACTCTGTATCCACTACGTCATCATGCAGCCATCCTTTAAAAGGCTAAATTGGTTTATTATTAAAATGGCAGAGACTTTTACATTTAATAAAACAACCATTTCTTTTTTAAAAATACATATGTTAATTTATGCTCATTTATATGATGACATAATTTTGGAGCTGAATAGCTGTGAATGCTTAATGAATTCGAGTGTAGTGTTATGGAGATAATATGATGAATCATTTAGAGAATAAGTATGTACACTCAATACCCATTTATTAAAGTGTACATTTCAAGGGCATGTAGAGAATAGAGACTGAAACATGATGAAAGAAGTTGCACAAGTCAGAATGAGAATTTCTGAATCACAAAATAGTCCAGACCACATTCATAGTATTTCATAAGTCCTTCAAACATTCAGCTGTATGTTCTTTCGTCTCTTTCAGGAACATGCACTTCAGAGTTGCTCTGGGTCAGTGCCCAGTCCAGTGTGTGTCCAGCGGTCAGACGGCGGTCCGGCGCTCTGCTCTCTGTTAGTCTGTGGTAGGTGATCTGAGTCTGTCATTGTTGAAGTTTATTTCGCAAAGCCGCAAAGGCGTACCTCAGTGCTGCCTGACGACAGCTGAACCATGGACACTGGGCCGCGGGCTCTAAAAATAAACAGGCAGTCGGACGCGGCCATGTGTCACTCAGAAAGGAGTGAAGAACAGAGAAAGTGAGAACACCCAGATTTCTAAACACAGACTTTTCTGCAGTGGGGAAAAAAAAATCATTCCATTTGTCTTTCACTAGATGCACGGTTTAAAATGTCACACCTAATGTGTGCTGCCTTTACACTCACTCTGCACAAGCTTAGTGTGTAGACTGACATTCATGGTACTTTTATATAAAAATATATATTATAACCGCAGTTCTGTTGAATTCTCAAGTCTGGGAATGGTAACAGCAGCTTTAACAGTAATTCTGAGTGAAATTCAAATCACATGTTTATATTAATGTGCTTGTTGTAATACACTCATTTATATACTGTAATAATAATAATAATAATAATAATAATATAGTTTATAGTTGACAGTTACAGAAGGGAGTTCTTAATTATCACTGGCATCTGGCATCACCCGGATGAAAAATGTTTTTTTGTTTTCAATACATCACCTCTTTGCAATCTATAAACTTTTCCCAGTTTTTTTTCTTTTTTCTTTTTTATAGTTACACTTTTTTATATCTGTTGACTTAGTAGTTATCTCTGTGGCATCACACCTCTAGGGTCAAGGGTTCGATTCCCACCTCAGGTCTGTGTGCATGGAGTTTGCATGTTCTCCACATACGTGGTTTTTCTCCCATAGTCCAAAGACATCCAGATTAGGTTAATTGACTTTCTCAAATTGCTCACAGTGTGTGTCATGGATTGCCACCCTGCCTTGTGACTGAAGACTTCTGGGAAAGGCTGCAGGGTCCCCCCAACCCTGCACAGGATAGGCGGTATAGAAGATGAATGAATAATATATTTGAATTGAAGAAGGTTCAGATTTTTTTTAATAAGCATTGTTATTTTACAAAGACATTTATTTAACAAGGGAATATTATTTGCATCAGGACTTATTAGGATAGATAGATGACATTACATAAAGTGTTTTATTTTGTCTTAAATTCAGGGGGGAGAAAAGACTAGTGAGTTAAGGACTCTTAATAGCAGGATATGATTTCTAATAAGTGCACTCCCAGTTTTTTCCTTCTTTACTAATTAGCCTTTAAACTGCTCTTAACCGCTATATTGCAGAACTTTCCAGTGTTAGTTAGAGATGGCTGCCCCTGTCATGGACACAGCAGCAGAGAAGACAAAAGGAACAAGTACAGGCCAGTCACTGAGCCCTAATCCTAACGTTCACTTTCTTCTCCGTGCAGGAGAACCTACAAATCCGAAATCTTATCTGGAATAACCTGGCCTCGATTCTCAAAAGCAGTCTAAGGGTCCCCAAAAATACTTTACAAAGCGAGAGAGAAAGAGAAAGGTGGATGTGTGTGTTTGTGTGTTAGTCCTGTGCAGCTGTCTTAAATGTTTGCCAGAAACATAAAAATGAGGCCTCTAATACAGGCATTTAGATTATTAAACTGTTTTTGCTATGCGAGATTGGATCGGTCTTCAAAGGGTGTAGCCGAGCATGCGACTGTGCCATGCCAGACGCCACCAAGACTTCACACGAACTCATCAAAAACACAATCTCCACGCATTAATCACTTCCACTATAACGTCGTCCAAAATAATCATTAAAATTCCCCACAAACGTTTAGCTCACATCAACCAAACAGCAAACTTTCACAACTCCACTTTCCTGTCTTTTACATCTACTCCCAAAATAAAAAAATTATAAAAAAAAAAGTCACGCACATGTCTTTTACTTAAATGTAGCCATTTATTTCACTCCACTACAAAATTTATAGTCATTTATGAACTATGATACAAACACAATATACATATTATACAGCAAAACCAATATGAGTGTGGTAAAAAGAGTTTAGCGTCCGTGTTATAGTTAATGCTTCATAATTGATCTTTCAAACAGCTGTTTTGTGTGTGTGTAGCAAAAGTGTTATCATCTATATATATATATGAATTATAATACTGATATTTATTATTATGCAGTGATTAAAGTTATAGGTTGAAAGCAAGTTAGAGATTCCTCTGCACGTTTTGGAAAATGTTTGCGCGGATCAATTTCACAATTAAATCGTGCCATGAACCCGAGATATTCTTTTCTAATTAACCAACAGCCAGGATATTTTGTTAGAAGTAGAAAAAAAAAACAAATATGTAAAAAAATAAAAAAAATACAAGGAATCTTAATCTTGAAAAGAGAACGATGGATTATTTGAATCATTTTTGTACTTTAACTCGACAGGTTTCCGTTCCCACAGACGTATTCAGTCACAGTCTTCCTGATCAAAGTGCAGTGGTGCTTGACTAGTGCTTTTTGGCATGCATAACTTTAACTGCTAACATTATGTGCTGGTTTTCCAGACAGAGTCTGTGGGGGAGGGAGGGGGATGAGGTGGGGGAGGGAGGGGTCAACGTATTAAAAATGAAAACGAAAACAGGAAGTGTGGGAATGGGGTGGATTGTAAGAAATCAAGGGGTCAGATCTGCCCAGAAAACAGGCTGGTATTGCTTAAGAGAAGCTTTGGAGAGATGGTGAGATACAGTACACCTGAAAAGCAATAACAAAGTTCTAGATATTGCCAGTGGGGTTTCTGAAATAAACACGAGTCTGCATAAGACACTTACATACCTCCAAACAGCAAACACTCAAGGGAAAGGAATTTTTTTTGAAGACAATTAAAAACATACACGATACACTGTGACTATACATCTAATGTATTTCTCAGTAAACCCATGTGTGCAAATCTATGAGAAAGGATTAACAGTGCAGGAGTGTTTTTCCGTGTTGACAGAAGGCACCTTGGACCGTCATGGAGCAGATGATGAACAAGGTGATCTGATTTTTACCACTTTCCTCCAGTTTCCTTCCAACACCCTTACAAAGTGCTAAACACACACCCATGTCACGAGAGAACAGATAACGTGGCTCTCCAGCGCGTCCTGTGGGTAGATAGCTTTATTTTATTGCTTCATTCATGTTTGAGAGACGTTGATGCTAGACACCATTTTGCGAATTTTTTCCTCGTTCTGAAGGATGTTGGATTTGATGGCACAGATCTTGTCCTGCTGTTCCGTAATGAGCTGCTCCAGTTCAGACAGTTCAGCCTTCAGGGGTTTCACAGCACCGTCGGTGATCCTGACACAGACACACGACATAAGGCTTTTGAGTTATACCCACAGTAAAGCCCAGGTGATTTGCAAGGAATAAAACATGATAAACGTGATACTAGTAAAACTTTATGCTATACAGTAACGGCATTATATATAAAGTTATCATTTTATTTATGAGCAATACATATAAAAAAAATATAGTCCCATTCTAATGTTCATGAAGATTCACAGCTGTGTGGAAGTTGAGTCATGGCAACTAGACTTGCAATACTCATTCAAGTAGTCGTTCGGGCTTAATCAGAATTTCAAACCAACAAAAAGAAGTCGTAATAACAGTTAATTGTCAAGCAGTTATGTATGATTTGATGTGGCATAGCTGTTGACCAATAAGCTGGTATTCCTTAGAAAAGCACATTATAAAAAGTGCTCTATTCTTCTTACACCACAGCAATTTTCAGATGATTACAGTTTTTTTCTTTTAAGAGGATATCAGCCATAACATTATAACACAAAACAGTATGCCCATCAAGTTGCTGGTTCCCCATCTGTCACCGTGGCAGCTCTGGCCCCTCAGGGCATGATACCACAAGACCACTGGGGGTGTGCTGTGGTGTCTTGCACCAGGATGTTGACAGTGGATCATCTGGGGAGTTGTGAAAATGGGCTCCCATTGCACAGACCTGTTTGTCTGGTACATCCCATTGGTGCTTGATCAGATTGGGATCTGGGGAGTTGAGATGTTGGGTTGGCAGCCTCTGCTCCTTTACCGGCTTGGCCCTGTGCATTGTGGTGAAATGGGCATTCTGGTGCCTTTCTATTGTTACCATACATGTACATACTGTACATCCTAGACATTTTTGGTGACCTGTGCTGCATTGGCTTCTCTGTGGGATTGGCCCACACATTAGACTAGGTGTGCTGGCGTTTGGGCATGGGTGAGCCTTGGGCGCCCATGATCCTGTCACCGGTTTCCTAGTGTGTGATTGATATGCCATGTTAACGTTATGTGATGCTAATGTTGTGGCTGATCCGTGTACATTGCATCCTTGTACTGTATAATTAAGTGCATTTCCCTCGCAAACACTGTGTATTCCCTGTACACTACCTCTGTTCCTGCAGCAGAGCCTCTGCATGTTCTTTGTTTTCACGTCTCCAGTTCTGCAGCTCGGTCTGCATGGAGTCCATGTCCTCCTGGATGTAGTCCATGATCTTGCCTAAAGGCAGAGCGCTGCGACATACACTCTGGACGGACGTTCGCAGACGCTCGATCTCGCGGACCACTAACTCTCGCTCCTTCTTCCGAGCAGCTTCCAATGCCGGCGTCCGCTCCTGAAACACATCAGCACCAGGCTTGGAGTCAGCAATACGGCATACTCAAACAAAATGGCTTATCTAGTGTCTTAAAAAAATACATCACAGACAGAGAGAGAGAGAGAGAAGAGAAGAAAAGGTTTTGCACTGTCATGCTGCAGTGCTTATTATTAAAATAGTAGTTGGTGTGATTTTTAAATATTACAACAGTATCATTTTCTGTAATAGTAATTTTAATCTGTAGTTCAGCCCCCAGGCTTATTAACATACAGTACATACAGTTTAGGACTAATGAATCAGCTAATTAGCAATAAAAAACAATTAGAGAGAGAGAGAGATGAAAGTATAGCTATTACAACATAAGCAATAATAAGAACACTTGTATCATGAATGTTCTAGACCATAAATGTAACTATAAATGTCATGATGTTTAGTTATTGGAAAGTCGCTGTGTTAAATGCAGAATAAAACACTTTTTTGAGTGTGCTGTACTAAGAAAATAATCAACTTCTGGGTGGTAACAGTAACACTCCTTCATGTTCGGGTTGCGTCATACCACCCTGTCACTGAAAATTTTCATGTAATCTCCTCTAACAGGGTGTTTTATTCCTTACATATCCGGTGTTTATAGCTGAACATATGCAACACAGTTGTAAGTGATGATGCTATCTGTGGCTTTTTTGGTATTTTTCTTAATTAAAATGATCAAAACAACTATTCACCCATCTTTTAATCTTTCATTTTTTATATTTACGGTATATGCATTAAAGCATTAATGATTTTGACAACGCTGTATCGTTGCTGTTGTGATCTTGAAAAGAAAGCTATAAAAGGTCAACTGAAGTCGTCTTGTAGCGAATGACAGACCGGTGGCAGGAAGAGCCTGACACATTTTCAGAGCCGCATCTCACAGGAGGGAGCACTTCAAGTCAGTTACACAAACAAGGTTAGAAGAACTCGATACTCACCAGAAACGTATTCAAAAAGGAACGAGTTCGAGGCTTGAATTTACTGGTTTAGGATTTCAAGGCTACACTTGTTTAGGATTTCAAGGCAGGAATTATACAAACGTAGCAATGTATATAAAGATCAAACATAAACGGCCATGGGATCTATAATACGAGTGGTTAGTGAGGACTGTGTGGTTTTGGGGTCCTGCTCAGCCCAGTCACCCCTCCTGGCACACACACACACACACACCAGCCATATATGTTTATTCAGCTGGAGACACAGGCTGTGTGTGGCACTAGGCCAAACAAGCCTCATTCTCACTGCCCAACACACACACACCCCACACACACACACACACACACACACACACACACACACCTCCACAACAGTCTGTAAGACATGACTTAAGCCTAGTTTATTTTAGTAACAGAGTATGACAGTGAAGTTATTTTACAACAGTATTCAGTAACAACTACTTCACTTGTACCTCTTTCAGGTTTTAGCTCAAGGGCTAATTTCTGTCATTCTGCGCACACTCACAATTAGCTTAGTAGTGATGATGATGCTAATTGAACGCAAGCTACATGGCAACAGATTAACTAGCACTTCTTTCGCAGTGCTAGCCTGATGAAGTTCCTTTTCTTTAAATTCGTAATTTATTTAAAAAAGTTAAACTTTCACTTAAAGCAAAATATATTCAAGCCTTTTATTTGTTTTAATTTCAATGAATGTCCAAGTTCTGAAAAGTATGTCCATTTATGTCCTCAATACATGATCTGGGCTCCTTTAGCATGAATAACTGCATCAGTATGGTATTGGATGGAAGCGATCAGCCTGTTGCACTGCTGAAGCGTTATTGAAGACCAGGTTGCTTTGCTAGCAGCCTTCAGCTCGTCTGTATTGTCAGGTCGGGTGTTTCTCATCTTCTCTTGCAGTGAATTGTGGAAAGAAGCTCTAGAACATGATTCCATTACTTCCCTTTATCAAAGTTCTAAAAATGGCTAAGAAGAACGTCTTGTTTTTTAAACTCATCTCCAATTTCCCTTTCTCAGCCTGCATGATGAAAGTTAAATATGTGCTGGCCATCAGCAAGGTGGGTGGCTGTGCTCACCCCTAAACACCCCCGCTAGACAAACACTGGCCAGAGCGCTCGACCCACTCGGTCAGTGGAGCACGGAGGCCAAGCACGATTTGGTCTGTTTGTCGTACTATTGCACCTCAACCCCTTTGCACGAAACTGCAGTTGAAGGGGGAAAAAAAAGCAGCACTCTCTGTCTCAGTGGACATAAATCAATCGTTTATAGGGGCCCTGTCGGGGTCTACAATCCCCGCACGTTCCCCGTCTCCCCCTTCTTCACTCGGACCCAAGAAAAATATTAGTTTTGAGTGAGTTGGATGACAGCAGGTTTTCCCATTAGCTCAGACGGTGACGGAGGCAGACAAACAGTAGCTGCGTGGTGAGACTGCCGCAGGTGGCACAGCGGGTGCTGGATGCCCTCGGCCCTCCCTCCTAACCTCAAAGCGAGGCTGGGAACCCCTGCTGCAACCAGACTCCTTAGTCTGCTGTGTGAATTTAAGCCTTCAGTCGCAAACCTCATTAGCTTAATGAGAAAACGCACGCAAAACATGTAACAGAGTGCTGATGAGGAACGGAATCAGATGGGAGCAGAACTCTTCAAAGGGAACTCTGACAAGAAAAATGGCTCCCTTTACATGAAACCTCACAGGGATAATAAATGAGGATGGATAAAGCAGCACACTGAATCCAAAACTGTGATTTCATCTAACATTCATGTAGTGATGATTGCGTCTGGGTAGGCAAGGAGCAACAGATTAGAAGCTCATGCAAAATTTGTCTTAACTTATGGATTGGACGTGTGTAAGATTCTGCCTTTCCATTCCATAATGTACACCCGCCAGTCATTTTAATAGGAACACCTGTATGCATTCATTTTCACGCAGTTAACCAACCAGCCAATTACGTGGATGCAGCACAATGCATGAAATCCTGCAGATACAGGGCAAAAGCATCATTTAAGAATTAAGATTCAATTATTTGTCACATGTACTTTTCAGCACAGTGAAATAGGGAAATAATTTTTTCACATATCCTATTTAGGAAGCTGGGGTCAGAACGCAGGGTCACCTAGGATACAGTGGCCCTTGGCCTGGACCAGTGCCAACTTGACTGTGTTGTCCTAATCACCTTACAAATCAAACGTGCCTAGTGATAAAGCAGCCTAATGCACATAAGTGACATGGCTTAATCAAGAAAATGAAATGGCCAAATTCAAAATCTCTAAATTCTTCTTACGCCCGTCCATACTCTGCCTCCTCTATACCAGATGCTTTAGATACAGAGACTGAGTCAACCAGTGAAAGATCTCAGGTGCATACAACTTTCTATCATTTTCTTTTAATTGTGTAAATCTGCTTTTTGCAACAATGACAATTGTTAAAAGTGCTATATAAATAAATCTGAATTTTATTCACTCGCCATTATTAGAGAATGCTAGCAACGCACAGTTAAAATTATGTACCCTAAGCCCCAGTTTAGCTCTGCGTTTACCTGGTTATGTTATAAAAATGTTAAAATTTAATTTTGGCTCTTGGCTCCTCAATATTTTGGTTTTAGTAGCCAAAGGCTCCTAAAGGTTTATATTTGTCTGGAGCCCAACCTTCCTCTATCCAGGTTAAGTGAGCCTGTGCCTGTTTTAACTGAGCACTGTAATTTCAGTGTTTGGCTGCCAGAAGTGTAATCTGATACTGTTTTCTGCTGTTGTGGCCCATCCACAACAGTGATGAGAAATGTTGCAGAAGAATGACCAGACCAGTCCAAGTGGACAGGAGGGCTCTTGTTACTCAAATAATAATTGTGTTGAGAAGAAAAGCATCAGAATGCACAAAAACTTAATAGGATAGATTGTGATTTAGTATTGTTCATTACTAGGACAAGGCAGAAAAGGAAAAAAAGTGTTTATGTTTTTGTATTTATATATATAATACTATAACATAAAAAAACCAATAGATTATTTCAAACCTTTATGGGATTGCAGATTCAGTCATGACTGCCTTCAAACTTCGGTTCATCACATAATTATGCCAATAATTTGAAATAACCCTGCTTTTTCTTTTTTTTTTTAATCATCTGTAGTAGTTAATAGACCTTGATGGCTGTATATGATATTTGTAGATGACAGACACACACAATATATGTGTGTGTGTGATATATATACACACACATACACACACACACATATACACACACACACATATATACACACACACACACACACATATATACTCACACACACACACACATATATACACACACACACACACACATATACACACACACACATATACACACACACACACACACACACACACACACACACACATACACACACATACACACACATACACACACATACACACACATACACACACATACACACACATACACACACACACACACACACACACATACACACACACACACACACACACAATATACACACACATATACACACACATATACACACACATAGACACACACAAATACACTCCCCTGATGCTTGCATTTCTCGTGCTGAGTGTGAGAGCACCATCAGAACTTCAGAACAAGAAAGATTAATAGAGCTCTCCTCAGGAGTTTCCTCCATAAGAGAGGCATGGACCTTGTTCAGCTACATAATAAAAATAGCAGCGTGGTAATGGGGTGAGAAGAGGACAGTCCTGAGCACAGGATGCAGCAGGGTCAGCTTGTCCCCATTGGGGGTCACCGCTGACATCACCGAGCTCCAGGAGAAGCACACACACTCACTCACGCACACACAGTGAGGCTAGCTACTGTTTAAATGTCCCTGGAGTAAAAGCCAGTCATGCAAGACGGTTCTCACAGCTGACTGCCAAAGAAACAGTATCACTGATGTCTAATGGCGGTTCCACCACAGTGCTGGTAAATGTCTGATTGATCAGTGTTGAAACTTTTTTCTATAACAGCAGCTTTGACAACAGTGCAGGCTTTTCCTAATGCGTTCCTTCTATCGTAACAACCTGACGATGCTCGATTGAGTGATTGTTAATGTGATTTTAATTTAATTTTTCATTTTAGGGAGGAGCCTCTAGTTTCAGTGATTTGACACAGACACAGAGTTTTCGTGAATGAGAAAGGCTTCAGGACAGAGTGATGTATATAACTGTTATACATTAGCCAAAAAGATATCCTCTGTATTCTGTATTTTCTGTGAAGGCTAAGGTCTTTTAACGTCTGCAACACCATCCTACGGATGTTTTATGAAACGGTCGTGGTGAGTGTAATTTTTTACGCTGTGGTCCGTTGGGGCTGTAAAATGAAGGTGTCCGATAGGAACAGACTGGACAAGGCAATTGCTAGGCATGGAGCATGACTCTGTGGATATAGTAGCGAAGAGGAGGATTCTGTCCAAGTACAAGCCATCTTGAACAATCCTTCTCACCTGCTATAAATGCTTTCTTTGACCAGAGGAGCAAACTCAGCCAGAGCCTGATTACCACCAGTGCCACAGGAGGAGATCACTTCTTCCAACTGCCATAAAATTATACTCTGTAACTCAGATACTATGTGGATATTCACTGTCAGGAGCAATAACTCTAAGAAAATATTACATACCTGTATTAATATTGTAATAATTACAATATTACATATACACACACATACAATATGTGATACAATATTACATACATACATTAGATTACTGTATTAATCGTGCAATATTTACCAGTGCTCTTGGGTCATATTTAGTATACAATAAGTCACTCAAAATGTTTAGTGTGCAATATGGTACTTACTCTTTTTATTTTATTTATTCTATCTTATTTAATTAATTTTTTTATTTATTACTTTTTCATTTCTACTGGATAACAACTGTGAGCAACTGTAACCAAGAATAAGCAGTTTCCCTCTGTATTAATAAAGTTCTTTGAATCTTAAATATGATGCCACATTCATTCATTTTCTATACAGTGTTATTCTGTGTACATGATCGTGGAGGGCTTGGAGCCTATACCAGGAGACTTAGTGCATGCCATAAATCAAGCCATAATCAGGTATAAGAGGAATAAAGAATAAAGTAAAACCTGAAGCATAAGAACAATAGTAGTAACTTCATGTCAGGCTGCAGTAAACCACACTGTTGTTAAATGTTAGTGTCTTATAATCCGCCACGCCTACTTCGATCAAAGAATGCAGGCTGCCTGTCAGTACCACGTATTATTAAAACTACAGCAGGGGGCAGAGCTTTTTCTTACAAAGCCCCAAAGTTATGGAATAGTCTTCCTATTAATGTTCGGGACTCAGACACAGTCTCAGTGTTTAAGTCTAGGCTAAAAACTTATTTATTTAGCCAAGCATTTTTGTAAATAGATTAACCTTAGGTAAAGGAGCAGACTCATGGACGTAGAGTATTCTGGTGAACTGGTATGTTTAGATGCTGTCCTCCCCACTCTCATTGTTCACTCAGGTTTGTTGACGGTGAGGTGATTGGTTGTTTTACATCTCAGGGAGCCCTCATGTTTGTGTTTCCTTCTGGCTCTCCCTTTTAGTTATGCTGTTATAGTTAGTCCTGCCGGAGTCCCTGCTTGCACTTTGCACCAATATACATTCACCTTATACATGTTGACTGTGACCATACCTAACTGCCATCTCTCCTTATTTTCTGTTCTCTCCTTTTCTGCTCTCTCCTCTCTCTCTCTCCCTCTCTCCTGTCCCTCTCTCTGTCTCTCTGTCGAGCTATACATGTTCGCTCCTGAGTTACCAGTGATCCAGACCCCTCTGCCCTCTGGACCCGTCTAACCCATCCTGGAGTCCTGCTTCTGGTTGGAGATCTTGTCGCATGGATGCCCCGTGTGGTCTGCCTGGATTC
>JAAGKR010003124.1:0-79834 GCA_011419295.1 Clarias macrocephalus
TATATATATATATATATATATATATATATAGTGTATAACTCAAGACTTTTGCACAGTACTGTTAAAAAAAAGATTAGAAAAAGATTTGTTAAAAAAATTTAGCAAAGTTCTTATTTATTGGATCTGCTCACATCCCTCTGTAATTATAATCTCCATACCTACCCAGAGGTAATAATGACTTAGCAGTATGGCTACATTCGAATTTGAGTTCATTTTTATCATACTTTAATACATTATGATCTTGGCTGTGGTTAATGGGACTTCATTTCGGCCATGTTGTCAGAGTGTTGTCTGCTTCAGTGCCAAGCTGAAATTCCTGGAGCATCGGCAGGAAAGGATTGCGGAGATGAGGGCCAAGTACAACACCCTCAAGAGAGAGCTGGAACTAGCCAAGCAGCATTTGATGGTGGATCCAGAGAAATGGACCCATGAATGTAAGTGACAAAAGTAACTTTTAAATAAAGTTTAAAAGCAACACACTTATCCTTAAGCCTTTTTTTTCAACTAGCATTAGGATGTAAAAGTTTTTTTTTTTCAAGAAAACTCTGTCTTCAACCAGTATGTGACATTTACTGTTTATTATCTAATGATACCATAAGCCAAGGCATCTAAATTTTATGACATGTTTTATGGCCAAAAAACATTTTTTTACACAAGTCCAGTAGCACAGAGAACAGTATTCATTGACTATCTCCTTAATCAAATCAAAATAAATAGTCAACTCAATATGCTAATGTATCAAACAAACAACAAAATCCAAATGCTTACAGTATTACTTATACTAGTATGAAAAGCAATGGATTTACAATTTTCAGTCAATAATTTCCACTTCTGTCTTAACAGTTGACCTCTGGCAGACATTTGAAGTAGATTCTTTGGAGCACTTAGAGGCCCTTGAGCTGGTGACGCAGCGCCTGGAATGGCAAGTTTTCCACTGTAAGGCTCATGTCATGATGGTAACCAGCTTTGACGCTTCACCAAAACGAAGACAGAAGAAGAGGCACCGTCCTCCTGTCGATTATATAGGGTTTATAGGAATTTAGCATACCCAGAATTTAAATTAATGTTACCTTTTACTTTAAATTATGTGCATACAAAATGCTAGTTGCTGTAACAACTCTGCACTGAAATCATCAGGTAAGAAGGATACTGCTTTCTATTTCACGGACCTTTCAGAGAACTTTGTGTAATGATTTATGATGAATTTGCAATAAATACCTGTCTCAGATAGCCATCTTTCCCTGAAACCTTCTCTTCAAGTCAATAACTGAACCAGAGATTCATTCTGTATGTTGATTGCTTTGTATTTCATGGCTCCTAATCAGCAGCAATAATCGCATGAGAAACTGGAATCACCCTTGGTCTACCCATTGTAGGTGCTCAGAGATCATCATACTCAAATCACTGGAAAGGACAAAAATAACTTTGCAGAACTTGCTGAAGGTGCATTTAAATATCGAAGTCTGGAGCAGTCCATCTATAATTTACAGCTATTGGTAGGAACTGCTTCTTATAGAGATGTCACAGTGCTTGGCCTCCAGCCCATCTATAGGCCACTGTGATGAGGTCCACCACACGTGAAAGGTGTACTTATTGCATGTAACTCACCAAGACCTTGAGCCAAATTGTTGCCAGGAAAAACAGAGAAAAGCAACATTTTAATTTATCATGCAATCATTAAGCTTCAAGGAGCTTCACTTCTTTTAGAGAACCCAAAGAGATACCTACTGTGGTGCTGAGGGGCCACACATTTCTTGGGATGGGCTACTACGTAAGGCCAAGAAAGCGTGTATGATAGAGGCTCTTGTGTTCAATAGCTGTTCCTGGACTGCTGAGTCACAGACAGTGATTCAATACAAGAGACAGATACATGCCAAAATAGGGACAGCAGATCTGCTCAGGGAGGAAGATGACATGCTCTTCTGACCACTAGCAAGAGAAACAGCAAAGGTCTTGCTGATTTCTGTACAAAATAAAAAGAATCAGCAGTAAAGGAAAATGACACATATAAGAAGGTTGCATCCTATACCAGGAGGCTACTCAGTTTTTCTATGGAAAACCCCAATCTGATATAGTTATTTTACTGAAGTGGTCCACCTATATCTTGCCAAATCTTTCTAGGATCTGGGATACTATTCTGGGTGCAGACATTACTCTCCTAGACAGTGTATGTACTGTTTTTTTGTACCGAGTTGATTTCAGTGAGGTTAGTTATGGATGGACCCACCATGATATAGGGAGATACTTAACTGTGTGCCATCCTGATGGTTGATATGGCTGTCAACATTGTCTGAGCTGACCAACATGTCAGAAGCTATATGAACTTAAAGCTATATGAACTCTACATGAACTGTATTTAGCTTTCTCGGTTCCACTAGTTAAAGTGTTAGACTCTAGGGAATTGCTGCCTCAGTGCTAGTGTAGAAGGCCTGGGATTGATTTCCAGCCATTGCTCCAGATCCAGCCACTATGGCAGGGTTGGTCCAAAATCTGGATAAAAAATATCGCATGAAAAGGTGCATGAAATATCGCATGTATTCAGGGTAAAGTAGAACAACCAAAAGAGCAAACCAAAAGATGTTTTTACATTCTTTTGCCATTGCACCACTCCACTTTCCACTCTGCCACTCTGTAACAAAGGCAGCTATAGCAACTACCTCTCAACAATGAGGAGACACTGCATCCTTGGCAATTACAGGGAATGGAATAAGCTTAGAGGACAGGTCACATGTAGTTCAGATTGCAGTCATGAGTGGCTAAGTCTTATAATGTTCTACAGGTAGTCTAACATGTAAAGGGTTTAAAGAAGATGGAGAAGAGAAAGATGGCTATGTGAAAGCTGTATTCATTGCAAATACTGCACATTAATTTATGTCAGCTTATGTGCATATGCACAAGGAGATATCCAGGTTCTACCAGCCATGGTGGGGTTATTTGGCGTAAAGCTGAATGTAAATGAATACATACATGTAGATCAGCCATAACATAAACACCATATAAAAATAACACATCATAAATTATATACCAGTAAACTGGTGGCAGGATCATGGGCACCCAAGGCTAATCTATGTCTGTGGGGACCAAAGGTCAGCTAGTGTGGTCCAATCCCAGAAAAGCCAATGCAAGGCTACCGACCCAGACAAAGTTCCATGAATGCCCTACAGTACAAGAATTTTATGCCAACATCCTGGTGCCAGACACCACAGCAAACCCCAGAGGTTTTGTTAAGGGACCAGAGTTGCCCCAGTGGCACAAGGGGAACCCACAAAATACTGGGCATAATGTTTTGCATTTTAATGTTCTGGCTTATTGGTGTATGGCAAAACCATAATACAGATAATGGCTCTCAAGGCGAGTTTAACTCTCCATTCCCCCCTTTTTATATATATATATTTTTAGAATTTAATAAAAAAAAAAAAAGTGCCAATATTTTTAAATGTGCCTGGGAAGCACATTCCAACTAACTACATTTAAACTAACTGGGTAGAATTTTGGTTTTCCTGGACATACCCTGGCGTAGTTCAGCAATAAAAATGGTCAAATTTTCCTGTCTGTCTACGTCCGATAAATAACCTGGTACTGTGTTTTAAACCACATATTTGTTTTCTACTCTAGAGGAACTTTGAGTACCATTCTTCTGGATTCTCTAGATAAATAAATACCATTGAATTTAAGGTCAAACACTCTGGTTTCCTCCCACAGCCAAAGACATGTAGGTTAGGTTAATTGGCATTCCCAAATTGGCCGTAGTGTGTGAATGTGTGTGTATCCCCTGTGATGGATTAGCACCCTGTCCAGGGTGTACCCCGCCTTGTGCCCTAAGTCTCCTGGTATAGGCTCCAGCCCCCATTGACCCTGAATTCAGGATTAAGCGGTATAGATGATGAGTGAGTGAGTGAGTAAGTGTAACTTCAAAGTTTGTTTTGATTTGAGATGTAGATCATTCAAGACAACAGTTCCGAAGGAAAAAGACATTTTTAAGATTAACTGCTTGTCAGTGTGTTTAACATTGATGTGCATGAACACACTAAATATTTTACAATTCTGCTTCTTCACGCATGCAAAGATATGAAACCTCTTTTTTTTCTATTGAGGCACATCACATCACCCTGGCATGGAATATTTTCTGAGTACAATCATTCTCACTTGAATGGTATAGCAGTGTAAAGAATAAGCTATTCCTTTGGGATTTAAGTCACTTGTGATATTTACTAGGGTAATAAATGTTTAAATGTTACTGTAGTTCCAAATCCTCAGTCAAAAATTTAAATAAAGTGGTCAAAACCTGGTCACAGACAATTTATACTGTGCATTTGGGGTCATTTGTCCCTCTGGGAACCTTTGTATTGCCACTAATGTATGCAGATAATACACTTTGGTCATGTCAGACCTGAAAACAAATGGCCGTTTTGGCGAGAGCTATTGCTTGGATACAGGTCAAGGCGACATATTGGAGAGCAGAGAAACAAATGACCTTGGCAGATGGAGGTCCTAAATTAAGCTGGCCAGTAAAACCAGTTTGCAAATGCCTTTGCTCCTAATTTGCTTCCCCAATTACATAAAAAAGAAATTCCAAATTCATTCCTTGGACAATGGATCTTTAAAAAAAAATCAACTTTGTAGTAAGTTTTTTGTATCGTAATACAGATGTTTTCCAACTGTCATATTGGTCTGTACAAATATATTTGCACTGATCTCATTTACATAAAACATTTAATCATGTACCATGGACACTGTACTGCTCCGAAGTTTTCACTAATACACACTAACAACTTAATCTTATACTGTATTTAATATACTTCTTACTGTAATTAAACACTCATTTTGCTTACTACCAGTATAACCTTAGAGCTTAATGAAATATCTTCATTCATTCTTTTATTTAGCACTTTATAATGAATTTGCTACTCCAATTCATTTACTTTAACATATTTGCTGTGAAAATGTTTTTATATTTTAATAATAAACCTCTATTCTATATGTTACGTACTGTGAAAAATATGTTACGAGGTCATTGAAAACTGTAGTGCACAAATGTCACTGACTTAACCAGCCTGTTTTTTTTTCAATGTCAGAAAGAACATGTCTTATCTGAGATAAAAGAGGGAAAGCAGCTTGATATATAAACTCTGTAAGACCTTTGAGTTCCTTTAGTCCAGAGCAGTGGTTTTACCTCTTTCTGCTCCAGTTCCTTATTTTGAGCTGATAACAGATTTATCTCCCCTAAGATATGAATGCAGAGTAGATAAGGACATCTGCATATACTACCTACTAACATTATTTTCCTTCCTTTTCTTTCTTAAAAAAAAAATCTATATAAACAAGTAATTGTGCTGAGGGAATGCATTTGTGGGCTTTTTAATGTTAATTGTACACCTTTTGACTTTTTAGTTTTTGTATGTAATTTAATAAAGCATCAGTTGTTAAATTATTCTAAAACGATTATATTTATTCTTCTTGTCTTTTTTCTTGAAGCATGAATCTAAGATTTGCAAAATTACATTCTTGTCTATCAACAACAAAACCCTAAAGAACCCAAAAGAGAAAGATGTCTGTTGACCTGCACAATGGAGGTAATGGATATTTAGATGCCTGGAAGACAGTCGGGTCATAAGAAGTTCAATAGAAATCTGGAACAGTTCAGAGAAGAACAAAGGGTTGTGCTCTATACACACTGAAAAGGATATGGACATTTGAAGAATACTGAACAGCTTAAAATGATTCCTTAAAATTAATTGTAGTTTGTTAAAACACTCAGTGTTTTAACTGTGTTAAAGAAAATAGATTATCTTTAGCTTGTGATTTATTTTAAATGCTTATTTAGTTTAATCATGCCAATATGTATGATTTCTTATGTTTATTTAAAAAGAAAAAGAACATATGAATTATTTTGTGACAAGGTAATGAAGCCTGACTCAAAATAAGACAAGAGCATAACCTGGATTGTGAAAAGTTAAAGTAGGAACATTTTACTTCAGTAAACAGGATATTTGTGTTGTTTAAAGGCCGTAATGTGATGTCCATTCGTGTTTTTAGATTCAAAACAAAGTGTGAATCTTACTCACCCACACCCACTCACCAACCTGTCATCCAACATGGTGGACAGATCAATACTGAATGCTTAAAAGAAGATATGGCCTCCCTGAAGTTGTGACTAGTAACCCATGTGCAGTATTTAAATTAGACACGTACACTAACTGGAAGTTCATTACATGCAGCTTGCTAGGGCTGTGTTGGACCCCTTTTGCTTTCAGAACTGCATCTATTCTGCATCTATGGCATGGATTCAACAAGGTTCTGGAAACATTCCCTAGAGATTCTGGTCCACATTAACATGAATTGCATCACACAGTTGCAAATTTGTTGGCTGCACATCCATCATGTAAATCTCCCATTACAGTGCATCCCAAAGGTGCTCTATTGGATTGAGATCTGGTGACTTTGGAGGCCATTGAGGACAGTAATGATTTTAGCTTTGGGATAGAGAAATAGACATGGTCAGTAACAATAAAACCATCAACAGCTTGAACTGCTGATACAAGGCAGGGTTGATCCATGCTTTCATGTTGTTTATGCCAAATTCTGACCCTACCCTTCAAATGGCACAGCAGAAATCGAGATTCATCAGATGAGGCAATATTATTCCAATCTTCTTGTCCACATTCGGTGAGACCATGTAAGCCTCAGTTTCCTGTTCTTAGCTGACAGAAGCAGAACCAGTGTGGTCTTCTGCTGCTTTAACCCATCTACTTCAAGCATTCACACATGCTCTTCAGCATACCTTGATTGTAAAGAGATGTTATTTGAGTTACTGTAGCCTTTCTATTAGCTCGAACCAGTCTGGACGTTCTTCTCTGACCACTGGGATCAACAAGGCATTTTCACCATGAAAACTGCCTTCACTGAACATTTTCTCTTTCAGTCCATTCACTGTAAACCCTAAAAACCCTTTTCCAGCCTGTCTGGTCCAGCCCCATTCTGATGCTCAAATTGAACTTCATCATATTCACTTCATCAGGTTTACATGCCTGAAAGCACTGCATTGCTGTCATTTGATTGGGTGATTAGATATGTGAGTTATTAGCAGTTGAACAGGTGTACTTAATGAAATGGCCAGTAATGTATATCAGAAATGTAATTATAACTGTCCTTACGGTGCTTGAGTTCAACATATCATTAAAAAATCAAAGTATCATTAAATTTTTTTTTCTTTTGTCAATTAAAAATTTTAACTGTGCTAGAATTGTGTTTGAATCCTGTTACACAAAATAACGGTAGGATTTGACAAACCAACACCTTTCAAGTTTAGTTCTCCTTGTAACTAAATCAGTCACCAGAAATACCCTTAAAATAAACTTAAAACAGGAAGAACTGTTCCCAGGATAAAATATTTTCACCAGTTTGTATATATTCCAAAAACTAATCAGTTCATCTAGTTGTTATGATGATAATTCCATATAAAACCACAGACATTGAACCACGCAATCTTGATATATCGTGCTAGCTGAAATCTCTGATGGACCCACGGATGAATGGATAATTATTGTGCATTTTATTATGAATAATACATCAACACTGCAGACTATAAGTCACTTAAAAACAGGGTGAGCTTTTTAACTAAATAATTAAATTATGAGAGCCAATCAAAATAAAGCAGCTGTCTGATTAGATGCTTCATAAACCAAATGCTAAATCAACAACACTGAAGTGGTGGAGATGCCCAGTTATCAGGCTATCTACTTTAGCAGGGAAAAATGGAAAAGAGAGGGAAAGAAAAAAGAAAGGATGTGAAAAAAACATTTTACAGATGTGCATGAACTGATCCATACATGTTTGCTTAGGAAAAAGCTTATGAAACACACACACACACACACACACACACACACACACACACACACACACACACACACACACACACACACACACACACACACACACACACACACACAGGATAAACACATATTTTCAAAAGTTATCAAAGCAGTCAATCATATATGCAATGAACAAAATCATGCACATACACATGAAGAGCTTCAGTTAATCTTCATGAGAAACCTAAAAATTTAAGGGAAATGTAATAATTGTGAAGCTCAGTGGATATCTTAATTCTTTCATTTATTTTTTCATTTTCCAGTCTGTCCTTATGCAATAACTAATGCTAATAAGCTGAAAGGTTTAAGGTCTACGTACTGGTATTGCAAATGTAGAGATGTCATTGAGGATGCCAAGGATCTTGGGTATTTTTTAAAAAATGCTTTCAAGTATTTAAAGCAGTTTATGAACAACTAGCATACACAACATTATGACCACTGAGAGGTGACCCGAACGACATTGATCACCAAATATGCACCATGGCCACCCAAGCCTCATCCATACCCACAGGGACCAAAGTCTGATCCCAAAGAAAAGTCAATGCAGCACAACTCACCAAAAATGTCATTGCTAGCCATGAGAGAGAGGCACGGGAATACCTAGTTTTTTATTGTTGTTGTTGTTGACATTTCAGAAAAAGAAAGCTGTTCAGCAGCCAAGTAAGGTTTCACTTAGAAGGAAATTACCAACTGGTTCATTAATGCGAATTAATGATACATTTAAGCAAATTATGCAGCTATCCCATTGTCTCAATAAGCTGTACACCTAATTTATTACATCAGCTCATGGAATTAACAAAAAGTAATGGAAGGATAAATCTGTTTCTGGATGGTTCACCCATTTTTGCATTTGCTGTTCTGCCTAATTAATAACATTACATTTTTTCTGCTATTGTTGGAACAAAATTTTGGCCATATCTAGTTTATTTTAGGAAGAAAAAAAAAACGCTTTATAAAACTTGCAGTGACTTTGTGATTAACATTGTGGTCATGACTGGCATTCTTTCAGTTTTTTTTTTTTAACCATGAATAAAATTTCTCTCCACTAGCAGTAATCTAGTACTACATATTTAAAACCAATTCAGGACTGGAGCATTTACGTGTTGTTAGAAAGAGGAGAAAGTGATAAAATCCAAAAACTTGAGGATTCGGGGTCTGAGTAAAGAACTCTATGATATGCAGTCCACCTTACAGAGAAATAAAACAATGAGTCATGCTGGTCACAAGAAGTCCACACCGGTGGCCAAAACCCTGCTGATGCAGCTCAAATGAGAAATTAATTAACAGGATTCAGATTGAGTTGGATTTGCTTGATAACATGACGCAAGTACATGACAGGACCCTCATAACAACCATCTGTTTAGTGGCAATACTGCAGGCAATGAGCTAGACAGAGCAAGTCAAAGGAAAATTTAAAAACTTTTTTATTTGTTTATTTGTATATTTGAGTCAAGTAAAATATTTTAAGCCTTTTTTGTTTTAGTTTCTTTGAACATTCACAAGCAGACTTGGGGTTGTCATTGCTGCCAAAGCAGTTTAACCGAGTAATAAGTGATGGCTCTTACTTATGAAAAAGGGAAGATTCAGGCCCAATTTTTTATCGTCAGCCAAATACAGCTGCTCAGTAATCGGTGAGTAAGAAATCGAAAAAATAGATTTTGTAATTATTATCTATTGGGGCAGGAGCTGGTTTACATTGAGCACGTAGCTTAAGCTTATTTTAAAGTAGATTATTTAATCCGTCGCATTACATCCGTACAGTAACTGTTCATAACATCGTTTTTACTCAACATTTCGATTTCATTTAAGGTGCAGGTTAAACGTCAGGCAGATATCTTAAGTACTGCAAGAGTTTCATTGAGTTAGGACACGCCACAGTGGTACGTATGCACAGTACGCTGTTAAAACATGCCGTTTCTATTCTGGCTCAGACAGATTTTGTCACAGAATCAAGCAAAACTGGCTGGACAGACATACAGACAGGAAGTTTTATGTGTAAAATGATTAAAATTCTAAGGCCGTTTTCACATCATGTTGTGTGGCGTGTTGTCAAACAAGAAATTGCGAAAAACTTTAAATGGTCTGAAAACTTGTTGTCAGCACACAAGTTTCATTAAATTCATTTTTTTCATTAAAGTTTCTTTAAATTCATTAAACCTTTTTTATTTGTTCGTTAAGTGTCAAAGAGTCAAGTAAAATATCCATAAGTAATGTTCATCACCAAAAAAGGAGGGTGTAAGTTAGACCCATTGTCCAATATATAATCTATGGCTCTAAAAAAATAAGAGACTTCCTCTTGACATCTTCCTCTTGATGATCCGCTTCCTCTCCATCTAACACGTCTGTTTAACCGCTTTGCCGCTCTGAGGAGACGCAGCGTGAACAAACGCAACAATGCAAGTCAAGACTAAGAGTCAGACTAATGAACAGATTCATATTGTTATAATTATTTAATTAACTAATGAATGCCAACTTCGGAAAGAATCACTTTAATACAGGGTGGGCAATAATATATAAATTAATTATTAAAAATAAAAAACATGCTGGCCAAACCAGTCGCCAGGCCACCGGGAATCCTCCCAGCGCTCCCGTTGTCCAGTCCGAGTCCGCAGCTCTATCTAGTGTACAAGCTCTGCCTTCACGGCCTTTAAAAATAGGACAAGCCTGAACTAAAAAGACTTCAAAACTGCACAGTGGCAGTTATACTACATTACTCACTCTTATAAAATCCCTAATTAACATGCAACCTAATAATCCATTAATACCATTACTAAGAGCTCAATATGAATAAAAGAAAATTGTAAACACAGCTATGTAAGCAAAGATTTTTTTAACTGCTTATGTTACTTAAACATAAAAAATAAAAAAAAACTGTGTTTATCTGTATGGCAGTTATTGTCCAATTCATGCAAATGATATGCATGGAGTGAGATTTAGTCACTGCTTTATCAGTATAACCATAGTAACAAACTGGTTATTTTACAGATAATATCAGTACCTTTGGTTTATTCTGCATGATCAGCTTTAGCTCAGAAATATAAATATACACGAAAAGGGTTCTAATACATGTCTGTCCCCTTAAAATGGTGTTCTTGAAAGATTACTATGAAGAGGCGTGTTCATCCACATGGTGCACTTCTGCCAGGCAGCCAGCAAGTGGCACTACAAACTTACTAAAGTAATGGAACAAGGACTCAGAGAGTATCCGCCCCGGTCTAGTCCGCATTGAAAACAACTACACAGCTGTACAAGGCAAAACACAAGCCTGATTCCAGATGTATGGAGCTGCGTACAGAACACCACTGGACAACGGGTGCAGCTGCAGGGCTTCATGGTATCTGCTTTGCAATGCAAATGTAAGTAGGTTTATACCATACGAAACACTGCGGCATGAAGGAGAGGCATTTAGTTCTGTAGTCAAATGCAGAAAGGCACACACAGGCTGTTTGACAGAGTGAAGATACAGACTGTGAAATAAATGCAGCAGTGGTTTATGCTGCTTAGGCTGCGTAGGTAATGTTCAGAGCCTACTCATTATGTAGTCACATATCAGGAAGCAAAAAGAACATCTTTCATACAGGTAAAAATATATTATTTGAGCTATTTCAATTGCTAAATAGCAATTTCAATAGAATTTGTAATGCGGTTATGAAGCCCAGAGTAATAAATAATTTGCTTAAATGTATGGCTATACCATCTTGCCTTTTATGATACAATGTGACTCTGGAGTTGACTCTACCTAGAGTTCTTAAGACAAGCTGGCTTTTTCATGAACTTGTGCTCGATCTGAGCAAACTGACTTGTTTTCATTTTCATTACTCTTCAGACATGTTTTGCTTTTAACAACAGTAATATCATAGCTTAATAATAAGCTTTTTTAATTACAGAAAATAAGAATTATTTCTATCTATTATTTGTGGTACATTTCACCTATGTAGACAAATACAGAACCATATTCTTATGTGTTGATAAGTGAGAACGCGAAATTGTAGCTACATGAAGTGTTGTGACATATGTAGACTGACAACTCTTAAGATGTAGGAATGTTCACTGATTATCTACACTACTGGGTAACAGTTTCCTTATTTTCACCAATAATATCAGTACTAGGTCTCGCAGGGATAAGGACGTCTCATTTTCATGAACAGTTTAACATCATATTCAAACAAATAATTTAACAAAAATGTTAAAGAATCTGTAAATCATAACAGAGTACATAAAATAGTTGACAGAAAATTCATTTACTCAACGACAAAGAGCTATTACACATAAAATATTTCAATGAGAGAGTGAGAGAACACTTACCACAGTGTATTTAAAATGTATGCTACAGAGAATAATGAGATCATGTGATGTGGGTCATTTGGCAGACCTTTTGTGAATATTAATGAATTAATGTCCGTATTTAAATTATGTAACAGAGAAAATCTATTACAATATTCTTTTTTTTTTGTATTTGGACTTTTGAAATAAATTACAAAGTAGTTGTTGCTAACGCTAATGGTTTTATTCATTTCTAGTCTTAGTACCCGTCACTGATGGGAAAAAAGTTTGTAGAAATAGTTAAAAGGTTTAAAATTAACTAAAAATAAGCTGATGAGCTTTAAATCCTTTACCCTATCTGCTCCAGGATTACTGTATCATAGCTGACCGTGCACTTTGACGGGGGATACGGAGGATTTGACTATGCGGGGATATGCAAGGAAAGAATTTCACTGTGCAGTAATGTATATGTGACATACAAAGGCTTAACTTAACTTTAATGTAATTAGTGATCTTATTATTTCATTGTAAAGCCCACATACATGTCTGCCTGTAACACCACGGTTTCAGAACATATAACACAAACACCCCCCAGGAAGAATAAACTTCCATTGATCTGTCCATTCATCTTTGAAGGTTGAGATTTTATAGTGCACGTGCCTTGCCAAGCTATGTTGTGTAGTGCTTTAATTTCTGCTTCTCGAGGATTTTGGCAGCTTGTAGATGCATTACAGTCGTTTCCGTGACTATCGCATTGATTAGCTCTGTTGAGTGAAGTGTATAGCTACGCCCAAAAAGCGCTATATTTGTCCAAAAAGGCCTTAGATGCTGTGAAGTAATCTGGCACACAACTGCTGATGTCCCTTCTACTCAACATTTTTATTTTATTTATGTTGCAGGTTTAACTTCAGGCAAATACCTAACCACTGCCAAAGTTTCATTAAATTCTCTCCAGCCAATTTTGCGTTTTGCGTATCTGGCTGGACAGACATAAATACAAATATACATACAAACATACAGACAGAAATTTTTCTGAGACGTGGATTCAGGTCAATATATGAAATATAAAGATATAATTGAAAGAGCGAGTTCTGACCAATGTGGAGACACTATTTACAGTATATAGATTTTGAAATCAAGAAACTGCTCAGCTGCAAAAGTGGACTTGACAGAAACACTCAGTTTGGAGGCATTATGACAATTCACAAGCTGAGTGACACATAGAATGCACATAATGTTCGTGTAATATTATAAAATGCTGTCCTTGATTAAATATTAATATTTTGGAAGAAAATATACTTGTTATCAACATACATGGAATGTACCCCAAATTCTAGAATGATTCACAAATAAATAAATAAATAATAATTTTTTTTTTTTTTTTTTTTTTTGGCAGATCTGAACATTAAATAAGGAACGATAACCTGCTGGAATGTTTGAAAGTTATGGGAGACCCCAAAACAGAAAAGGATCTAAGCCGTCAGGATGACGGTGTCACTCTGTGGCCCAGCAATACAGAACAAATCGCCGGCTTTGACTTCTCTTTTTCTCATGAGATCTGTGATAACTTTATAATGACACAAACTATGGATTGGCCAGCAGAGAAAAAACACACTATACATAACAACCAAGAAGAGATCTCCACTGTAGAGGAGGATGACACCATGAGGGTCTCGTTAGATACCAGTACATCAGGTAAACTTAGCCTTATGCATTCCACTTAAAGTTAAAGAGACATACATACCATCTGTGAGCTCATTGTATGAAAAGTTAGGCAAGGATCCGCTTACTTTCCTGCACGTGATGTGTAGCACACTTTTTCAGCTGCAGACTTTTGTCCATTTTGTGTTTTGTCCATTACAATTATATATATATATTAATAATTTTAACATTAAAAGTAAATAGTAAAACATCTGAATTTTCTTTTATATTAAACAGATAATGGAACAAAGTTGCATGTTAGTATATGGTGACTGTATGCCTGTATGACAAGCTTTCATTGTAACAACTTATGGTTACAATTAGGGTGACAAATAGCCTGTCCTGCATCTCTGAGCGTAGTTTTCTAGTTTTAGAATCAGTACCAGAACAAACGAATTAACCAGGGTACTCCTTTTATATACAGTGTGACAACCTGGTTTATCAGCTAAGCAGCTACACAACTTCCTTTAGCTTTTTATGAGCCCCAAACAGATTTATTTCAGGCAGACCCACTTACTTACATTAAAAATATATTTATCATTTGAATGCTTGATGATATTTGTCTATTGACATAATGATGATGGTGTGAATGTGCTGTAGGTAACAGTGCTTCCGGGCCCAGTCCTGCCGTTTTGGCTGCACTGAGCTCTCTGGGTGAACACACTGATCACATGCTCTTGCCTCGCTCGTTACATCAGGTGGGTTTAATTAGCTGTTAAATGTAATGCAGCAATAGAGTGACTATTAATTTTAATACTATAATATTAAGTTTAAATTGACTTTTTTTGACTACAGTAAATATAAATATTTATATAAATATACATATACAGTACAATAATGTATTTATTATTGTTATTATTATTATTATTATTATTATTATTATTATTATTATTATTATTATTATTATTATTATTAATAATAATAATAATAATAATAATAATACCAAGGGAGATATGGAAACAGAAGAATAAAGTTGATGAGCCATATGATGAAGCTGTGGGAAAGAGTAGTGGAAGCTAGGTTAAGGGCAGAGGTGAGCATTTGTAAGAAGCAATATGGTTTAATGCCTAGAAAGAGTACAACAGATGCAGTATTTGCTTTAAGGATTCTGATGTGGAAGTACAGAGAAGGTAAGAGGGAGGTGCATTGTGTCTTTTTGGATCTAGAGAAAGCGTATGACATGGTGCTGAGAGAGGACCCGTGGTATTGTATAAGAAAGTATGGAGTGCCAGAGAAATATGTTAGAGTGGTGCAGGACATGTATGAGGGCTGTAAGCCAGTGGTGAGATGTGCTGTAGGTGTGACAGAAGAGTCCAAGGTGGAGATGGGTCTGCATCAAGGATCTGCTTCTTGTTTGCTCTGGTGATGGACAGGATGGTCATCTAAGGTTAGACCTAAGGTTAGACAGGAGTCTCCATGGACTATGATGCTTGCAGATAACATTATGGTTTGTACCGAGGGCAGGGATAAGATGGAGGAAAATCAAGAGAGGTGGAGGTACTGTATGTTGGAATGGTGTGGCTACAGGGAGCAGAGGTATAGAAAGTGCAGTACTTAGGGTCAACAGGCCAGAGCAATGGAGAGTGTGGAATGGAAGTGAAGAGGTGTGTGAGAATGGGTGGAGAAATGTGATAAAACAGTGTCAGCACGAATTAAAGGAAAGGTGTACAAAACAGTGGTGAGACCAGTGATGCTCTACAGCTTAGTAGCAGTGGCACTGAATAGAAAAAAGGAAGCAGAGCTGGAGGTAGCAGAAATGAAGATGTTGAGGTTTTCCTTGGGAGTGACAAGGATGGATAGGAATAAGTTCATCAGACAACCCATGTTTGGAGATTAAGTCAGAGAGGCCAGAATGAGGTAGTTTGCACATGTTCAGAGGAGAGATTGTGAATATATCAGTAGAAGGATGCTAAGGTTGGAACTGCCAGGCAGCAGGTCTTGAAGAAGACTAAAGATGAGATTTATAGATGTAGAGGACATGAAGTTAGTTGGTGTGAGAGAAGTGGATGCAATGGATATGAATATATGGCGGCAGATGACTGTAGGTTTCCTAGATATTCATAAATCAACACTTGACAAAATTGGGTTCAAGTCCATAGGAAAGCTGTAGATTAATGTTCCTTTTCCTATTTGACAAACTTAAAAACCTTATATAGCTTTGACTTTGTAGTAACATGACTATTATCCCAGAGTGATTGTAGAACTTGCAAAATGAACGAATAAAGCTTTGCTTAGACATGAGGAGTTACTATGGTTTAGGTACAATGTTATTCTGATTTTGGGCAGTGGTAGTTAAATTTTTACTGGATAAGTAACTTATTTGCTGTTATAGTACATGTGCCACATTATTGTATACTGTAAACATAAATAAATAAAAAAGAAACATACGTAAAAAAAAGTTCATCTATTCAAAAAAATAAGTTGTCTAGCACATTGCTGTAGTAATTCAAGTTCTATAAAACAAATAGGCCTAACAATACCCCAACAATTAAAAAACACAAAGATAATTAAAAAACACTTTATTCTCCCCAAACTAGTCAAAGTTGTAACACGGCCACACATGCGGCAGGCGGTTGCTAGGCAACCCCGCAGCACTGGCAATCAAAGGAAACGAGCTACACCTGGCCGGTAGGATATTTAAGCTCCTAGAAACCAGCGCACGCTGTACAAACATTAGAATGTTCGCACCAGATAAGGAGCCCGCGTTTTTGGAGCGGGTACGCGAGATAGTAACCAGTCAGGCGGGGATGAACGGCAAACATTTTTTTTGGAGATAAAGGACATTTTGCGGCACTTAGACCAAATTCATGGGCGCCTCGAGGCACAGGGCACTTCCGGATTGCCGGTAAACCCGGAAGCACTTCCTGGTTTGGCTCCTGCGGCCGTCACTGTAGCACAAGCACCCCCCCTGGTGGCCGAGACGAGACTACCTACTCCCCAGCCTTATGCTGGGGAGCCCGAGAGATGCAGTGCCTTCCTACTTCAGTGCTCTTTAATATTTGAGATGCAACCATCCCAATTTCCCACTGAGAGATCCAAGATTGCATTTATGATATCCTTATTGATGGGAAGGGCACTGGAGTGGGCCACCGCAGTATGGCAAAACCTCCTAGCAGCACACACTACGGCCAATGATTTTATACAGGCCCTCAAGACCACCTTCCACCATCCACATCTGACTAGTGGTGTAGTCTCGCCCCTCCTCCGCATTCGGCAAGGAGGACGATCAGTGGCAGATTATACCATCGAATTCCGGACACGAGCTGCTAGTTCAGGCTGGAACGCTGGAGCACAAAGGGACACATACATTCAAGGCCTTTCGGAAAAGCTCAAAGATGAGCTGGCAGTACGCAAACCATCCGAAGACTTAGAATCCCTGTACAGTATGGCCATACGAATAGATAACCGCCTCCGTGAGCGCAGGGCGGAATGTGCAGGGATTTACAGGGTAGAGCTGATCTCTCCCCAGCAAGAGTTAGAACGGGAGGTGGATCAGGGAGAGCCCATGTAGCTAGGGGCAGCGGCGATATCAGGGGCCCCCCAATTTCGGTCGGGATGCTTTCGTTGTGGCAGGTCCGGTCACCACCAGGGGCGCTGTTTGCTGAATAAGCCAAAAGGGGGGGGGGGGGGGGGGTCGCTCTCGGGAGGGGAGCTGACAGTGACCCAAAGGTCAGACCCTCAGCGATCAGGACTCTTCCTCCCCATCGACATCGCCTGGGAGGAGGTCGCCACTACCCATCTAAAAGCATTTGTTGACTCGGGAGCAGCAGGGAACCTAATAGGCGTAGATCTGGTGCGGAGACTGGCTGTGCCATTTCACCCACTCTCTGCACTCATTCCAGTGGCGGCCCTGGACGGTCAGTTATTTGAATCCGGGCCAATCATACATGAGACTAACCCTCTAATAATGCGTATTGGACAACATGCAGAGCGGATTACCTTCCTCATTACTCGAGTGCCTGAGCTCCAAGTGGTACTGGGGTTTCCTTGGTTACAGGAACACCACCCCCGTATTGATTGGCTAACCTGTTCTGTCTTGGTTTGGGGCACCCGCTGCGCTCAGTGCTGCTTAAAAGGGATCAGAACCCCAGACGTGCAGTCATCCCATCAGGTCGACCTCTTGGCAGTTCCCAAAGATTATTGGGACCTGGCGGAAGTATTTTCCAAATCAGGGGCCCAAAAGCTTCCTCCCCATCGATCTTTTGACTGCGCAATCAACCTGCTTCCAGGTTTCGGATTCCACCAAGGGGAAAGCTCTACTCCTTGTCTTCTCCCGAGCAATCGGCCATGGAGGAGTACATCCAGGAGGCGTTGTCCCTTGGATTCATTCGTCCGTCCACGTCCCCCGCAGGGGCCAGGTTCTTCTTCGTAAAGAAGAAGGATGGGGGCCTCCGCCCCGCATAGATTATCGGGGGTAAACGAAATTACTCTGAAAGACCGCTATCCCTTTCCTCTGATAAATTCCGCCTTTGAGTGCTTGCAAAAGGCGAAATTATTCACAAAGCTAGATTTACGCAGCGCTTACAATTTGATCCGCATCAGGGCAGGGGACGAGTGGAAGACCGTGTTTATTACACCATCAGGGCACTACGAATACCGGGTGATGCCTTTCGGTCTGACTAATGCACCAGCCGTGTTTCATTGTTTTTGATCTCAAAATGGACTACATAATATTTATGGAGATGACACCACAGGCATGAGCGATGTGTGGCTGTAAAGCTGTATCCTGCGGTGCTTACTCCTAATAGAAGCAATTAATATGCATTATTGCCCTTTGACCTAAAGGCATTCATATTATGTGTGAATTCAAATGCCTGGGGTTAATATGACAACAGTCCAGAGTACATGCACATGGCTCTAATTATATTGAGCTAATTACAGCTATAGCAACTGCTTTTTTAATGTGCAAACTAAATTATATACCAGATTTCTGGCCTACACACAATCAATTTATTAAACTGTTTTAGGATTAACACTTGCACATGTAGGAACACTGTAGCCAAACATAATTAATTAATACATATACAATTTGGAGGCAGAAAATGGGTCAATTAGGAGGCTTTATTTGTTTAACATACTCTTTTTTTTTATAGATAGCACACGCTTATTTTCATGAAGAGAACTGTATCCTTTCATGGCACATTGCACAAAAACACAGTACAAATTTTATTAATGGTGTGTAAATTGTAATATACATAAATCAGAAATAAATGCTGTTTCATGTAGTAATGATTACAGCTTATTGTCTAGTTTTTCACAGTAATTTCCATAAACCACTTTTATTTCTCATTGTTTATAGTCCTAATGATGGGGCTGGAGGAAAGCTAATGAGGGTGGGGCCGAGGTTTAGCATCTCTCTAAGGCTGGTAAATGTAGGTTTATATATGCTTTAATAAAAAAAAGCAATGTTCAATGGATATACAATATAAAGCTATAGACATTACAAACTATAACCGTTGTTACTAGTGTTGCTTTTAACTCATTGATGCTGCCAGATCAGTGGGCAGTTCAGTTCCTGCATTTGGAGATGCTTTATCATGAGAGACTGATTTCCAATATTGTTTCCATGCAGAAGGACTGGGGTAAGTGAGCTGGAGGTAAGAAAATGAAAGGTCTTCAGAGCTGGCACAGTAATATAATCTTGGCAGAATAGTTTATAATCTGAAATTGCTCTCTAGTATTATAGCATTGAGAGTTAGTGGTTAGAAGCAGTCGTTAGGATTCAGGGTTATGGTTAGAGGTTAGGGCTTTAAGGTTAATTGCTATAGTTAGGGTTACGGTTAGGGGTCAGGGTTATGGTTAGTGATTTAGGTTAGAGTTAAGGGTCATAATGACATATGGTTAGGTGTTATGGATAGGAATAGGGGTTGGGTGTTAGGGGTTAGGTATTATGGTTAGCAGTTATGATTAGGTATTGGGGATTGGGGTTAGGGCTTTATGTTTGGGGTTATGGTTATGGTTCGGTGGTATGGTCAAGGTTAGAGTTATGGTTGGGATTACAAGTTAAGGTTAGGATTAGAAGTTATCTCAAACTGTGTCCTAAAACTGCTTGGAGGTTTTAGTCAAGTTTTCTCTTTTCCTTAGCAGTATGTACATGAATAACTTGCCGAACCCAGATTAGTATGATTAAAAGCATCAGCTTAAAATCAGCACATTTTAAATATTTTACTTAACAGAAAAAAATCTTTATAATAATATTAGTATTGCAAATAACAAATATAGTGGTGATTGTAGACATTGTTGGATATGGAATAAGACTTTCGTGTCTGTGTGTGTTATCATGCTTGCATTCAGAATCCCAGGGGAAGGGTATCTCTCAAGCAAAAAACTGTTCTTCTGTGAAGATCCACTGTACTGAGACTGAGACAAAATGCATGAATGCACTGAATTTCATCTGCAGAACACACCAAAGGTATAAAAGCATGATCTCTGTCTCAGTCCTGCACATATACATGTTCATCCCAAATAACCATAAAATGAGGTAGTTTTGGGTTTGTTTGTAAAAGCTGAAAACAATCTGATGATGGTTTTCATTAAAGCAATGTTAATCAGTCCAGAAACACATTTTAACTGAACATAACACTGAACATAAATTTGTTTGGAAGGCAGGGTGTACATGGCTATCATCCCATCCCCCAAAAGATTTATGTCTAGACATGAAATCACACCTTATTAATAATGATACCTGAATTTATGATTTTAGGCTTTTCCTTGGTTTTATATGTGTTGTTGTTCGAACTTTTACTGTAGAGCTACCACACCTTCAACATGTCCTGCAGTGTAAATGTAATAATGATTAAATGTGCGGATAACATGCCTGAACTCACACTAACTTCTTCTTCCCAGACCTAATTGCAATGTGGAAAAGGTAAGATATAAAGATCTTCCACTCTTACAAAATGACTGAAAATAGGGTGGGATCTGAGGTGTGTGTGTGTGTGTGTGTGTGTGTGTGTGTGTGTGTGTGTGTGTGTGTGTGTGTGTGTGTGTGTGTGTTTTAATGTAATATATTGGATCTGACACTGAGAAAGCAAGTGACCAAGGAGAGCGTTACTGTTCAACAGATAAGTGCAGAAAATCCTCTTAAAATGAAGGATTGTATAGAGGACCCAGAAGAGGAAAATGGAGATGAAGAAGAGGACAGAGGGGCTCTGGGGCAGGAAGCTTTGACAGAGGAGGTGCAGGAGGAAGTGCCCGGAAGCCTAAAGTTATTTGGGGAAGAAGTGGCTGAGCTCATTAAAGTTGAGGAGGTAAGAGGACTCGTCGTAAGTTGTGTTGTGGAGATCTCAACTTGCACGCAAGAGTTGTAGACAAAAGCTTGTAAAGTGATTTTATGTGTTAAGATTTGTTAGTTTTTGTGGAGAAATTTCTGGGGAATGATGAAGTAAAAGTCTTTGACATTCCCAGAAGACTTCAAGCACACTATGGTGATGACACACTTAGCCGCAGTAAAACATTTGAATGGTGCAAGCATTTTAAAGAAGGCTGTACTGTTGGTGGCTCAGAGCCCACTGCATTCATTCCTGTAGACATTTAGAGAAGTGCACAAGTACATAAGTGCATTAGTGTAACAGGTGATTACATAGAGAAAAAAGGTAGTTTTTGCTTTTATAACTGTGTTCTGTTATTATGTACAATCAAAAGTTTTAGTCTTTTTTGTAGCCTGACTAAGGATGTAAACAGCTCTTCATTCCCATAAAACAGCGACTAAACTTCCAAGCATCTGCTTCCATTTATGTGGCTCCACTGGTCAGTCTAGTCAGTCTCGAAAAAAAAAAAAAAAAAATATATATATATATATATATAATATTATGAACAGACAGCTGCAGGAATTTGTGGAAAACTTTTTGAGGGTAAGTAATGACTTGCTGATCGTTTGGGTGTGGGCCTCTTATATAACAGACAGGACCTTATGAGAAAAGTAACAACGATTGACTTTTTTGGACTGAATAAAAACACAGAAGCTTTTCTCAGATCACTTACTCATGCATGTGTAACTGTAAATGAGTATATATTGAGGAATACAAGGAAATAAAGTAACTTAAAGAGACCAGGGTGATTTATTACATTCTTTAACCACAGTATATTAAGGAATAGATAGATAGATAGATAGATATTTGATTGATTCCAAAATAAATGCTTGAATCAACAATCAAATCATTAATGACAAAACTGTAATCTTATATAGATATATAAAACAGAAACGGTGTTTTGCCTGTAGCTGGTGGCCAGTGTTTGAGTGGGTGGTATAGCAGGAGTCACTCAGGCAGTGTCATCGAATGTACATAGATACAGTATGTTAAGTCATTAAAAAAAAAAAAAAAACCCTCTGTCTGCTTAGTAATTGCTTATAAGTCTTTTTAAATCGCCTCTGAACCATTGTGTTGTTCTTTTCACAGCTAACTAGCTCCTAACACAAGGCTGAATCTTAAATCCCTCTTTAACCTACTTTGTGTGTTAAACAAGAGATTTTGCACTCTATTATCAATAATCTATTGATAATAAATAATGAGGGAAAAATTAACAGTGTATCAAAATTTAGGCTGGTCAGTTTAAAAGTTCAGTATTATTAATAAAAGATAGATTTATGTGATTTGTGAAATATAACAATAAAATCAATACTAGGACAGTATATTCAATTTACAAATAATAAAATACATTCTATATAATTCAACATTGTATTTGAATAAGTGTGATATTATTATTATTATTATTATTATTATTATTATTATTATTATTATTATTATTATTATTATTATTATTATTATATTTCATTGGCACTTCTTTGAGTCTTGTTGTGTGAAAACCGACAGGATTTAACATTAATTTGCAAGTTATGGGGCTAAAATGTTTAAATGGTTCAAAGTGTACTGTATAAACAAATTGCTATTCATACTGACTCCATGTGGTGACTCTTCTACATTACATCAGTAATGAAGAGTGTATGAGGATGTATCGGAGTCATTCTATAATTTGGGGTACATTTCATGTCTGTTGATGATCAGTATGTTTATTCATAATATTTATTACATGATGAATATAATATTTTATCTATTGAGATACAGCGTGTCATCAACATCATACAAACATTATGTGTATCCTGTGTTTTACCTATAAATTGTCATAATGCTGGTTAATTGAGAATTTCTTCCTTGTCTGCTTTGCAGCTGACACTTTCTTGCTTGCAAAATGATGAATAACAACCATTATCTAAATACTAAGTCTAAATATTAAAAATACTAAAAATGACTAAACATTGACCATCAATTATGTTATGTACTCTGTTCTTTATGATTTTGATTAAATTATATTGATAAACTATTCAGGAAAATGAGACATGATAAACCAGTTGAGACCTAGACCTGACATTATGGGTCAAAATAATGAAATTGTCAGATACAGTATGCTACCCAGCGATATAGATAATCAGTCATTATTCCTACATCATTGATGTTATTAGTCGACAAATGGCACAACACTCGTTATTCTTATAGCTACACTCACTCATCAACGCATTTCTTTTAAATAGATTAAAAGAGGAGATAGAAGGCTGGTTGGGATGCTGATCCTGCAAGAAGGGGTAGAAAGAAACTGCACAAGTGTGATCAAAATGTATGCCATAGAATGAAATGACATCACTTGATGGGTGTCACTCGGCATTGGGACAAATCATATTGAGTTGCAGGATGAAGTTCTGTTAGTAAGATATTTGAAAACCTAAGGAGAGAACTAATTATTTACTTTGAAAGAAAAGTTGCAACTAGCAGATATGTAACACTGAAGTAATTTATTAACTTGAACCACTTTTCGTCGTACTGAGAGAGAACACTGTTTATGTGAAATGTACCCCAAATTATAAAATGACTTATATGATCACTTATCTGACCCTGATTGGCACTTATTGGACAAACCAATAAAAGAACTGTAGCACTCCCATGTAGAATGTTTCATAATTCTTCTGGAGGCATTTTTACAGTTGTTTTTGCATTTCCAGGGAAAACCTGCCAGTCTTCATTGTTTTGCATAAAGAGTAGTCTGTAATGTACTATAAAGCAGTTATTTCCAACTGCTTTCTGAGCTTGCACTTCCACTGTTCCCCAGTGTTTAGTGAGGTGCAGTATTTAATAGCTATCTGCTTTTTTCCCTGACTCTAGACCTCCACCTCAAACAGTCTCATCTCCATCTTGAAGAAAAGAACAAATCCAGAGGAATCATATCCTGTCATTCCCTCTCCAGCCAAAAGCTCCTCCAAAGTCCGCTTCAGTGAAACAGATGATTTTCTGGACAATGGTATGCTTTTCCTTGCTAGAATTTTATACTTGGTGTAATACATTTTAGTGTGTAACATTTGTATTATATTAATGTACAGATGATGTGGGTGAAGACTCCTGTTTGTTCTTCCTTGCCCTGTGCCTGGTAACAGTGGTCATCAGCATGGGCGGTACGATGCTCTACTGCGCTCTGGGAGGGGCTCAATCTAATATTTGCACTGATTTCTCACACAACATGGACTTTTTCTTAGGAGTTGTACATCAAGTGGTGGAAACTGTCACACGATTGTTCTTTCCTGCATCAGCATAGCACTGTTGCTCTTGGAACACACTCGTCAGAGCATACCTCTTTACCCGGTGAAGACAAATGGACAGCCGTAATTATGTATTAAAGTAGGCATCTTTACACAATCTGTGTAAAGTGGAAGCTCAGTTTTTATGATCTTAATATCATATAAACTGAGCTTCCACTATACACAGATTGTGTAAAAATCACATTATATCATGTCTACTGCCTTTGGTTAACTAAAAATTCTATGCACTGTTCTGTTTGTCTCATCAGTTTTATTTTATTCCTTTTGAGTTTTAGAAAGAAATAACATTCCTCATGTATGCTCAGTATTGGCAACTATTTAGACATGGTTAGAGGAGCCAAAAATTTTACTCAAGTAAAAGTAGCTGTACTTCAAAATAATATTACTCAAGTAGAAGTAAAAAGTAGTCATCCAAAATATTACTCAGGTAAGCGTAAAATAGTTTTTGATGAAAAGACTACTCAGGTACTGAGTAACTGTTTCGTCGTAATGTCCAATTTATTTATTTTTAGAAATTATGTAGCCAGACAAAATGATAAAATAATGTACAATTTCTATTTCTAACATTTCCAAATAATAAAATAAATTAAATAAAATAAATCAATAAAAATAAATATCTTTAAACAGCAAATTAAGGAACGAGAAACCCAAATTTCCTAATCTCACTTTTTTCACAACATAAAGTATTTGAAACAAATACCTACTGTAGGTAACATATGTACACGTGAAACTCGAAAAATTAGAATATCGTGCAAAAGTTCATTTATTTCAGTAATGCAACTTAAAAGGTGACACTAATATACGAGATAGACTCATTACATGCAAAGGACAGATAGTTCAAGCCGTGATTTGTAGATAATTGAGATGATTATGGCCTACAGCTCATGAAAATCCCAAATCCACAATCTCAGAAAATTTGAATATTACATGCAGTTGAATATTACTTGTTTTATTTGATATCAATAAAACAAGGATTGTACATAAAACAATATTGGACCTCTAAAAAGTGTAAGTATGCATATGTACTCAGTACTTGGTTTGGGCCCCTTTTGCAGCAATCAAGCACAGTAATCCCACGGTCATTGAACCAGGTTTTGGTGCTTTTGGCAGTGTGGGCAGGTGCCAAGTCCTGTTGGAAAATGAAGTCAGCATCCCATAAAGCTCGTCTGCAGAAGGAAGGATGAAGTGCTCCAAAATCTCCTGGTAGATAGCTGTGTTAACCCTGGAAGCACTGTGGACCAACACTAGCAGATGACATGGCTCCCCAAATCAACACAGACTGTGGAAGCATCTTGCAGTGTGTGCCTCTCCTTCTACCTCCAAACTCTGGGTCCTTGGTTTCCAAATGAGATGTCATGAAATGAAAAGTTGCTCTCATCAGAAAAGAGTACTTTGGACCACTGAGCAACAGACCAGTTATTTTTTTCTTTAGCCCAGGTAAGACACTTCCGACGTTGTTTGTTCTTCAGGAGCGGCTTGACGAGAAATACGACATTTGAAGCCCATGTCCAGGATCCGTCTGTGTGTGGTGGCTCTTGACACTGACTCCAGCCTCAGTCCACTCCTTGTGAAAGTCCCCAACACTTTTGAATGGCCTTTTCCTGACAATCCTGACAATCATGGCTGCGGTCATCCCTGCTGCTTCTGTACCTTTTTCTTCCACACTTTTCCCTTCCACATAACTTACATACACATACTACATAACTATTAATGTGCTTTGATACAGCACCTTGGGAACATCCAACTTCTTTTGCAATTACCTTTTGAGGCTTTCCATCCTTATGGAGGTTGTCAATGATGCTTTTCTGCACAACTGTCAAGTCAGCAGTCTTTCCCATGATTGTGCTTCCTACTAAACCAGACTGAGAGACCATTTAAAGGCTCAGGTTATCTCAGTTATTGATTAATTAGCTGATTAGAGTGGGACACTTTGAGCCTAGAATATTGAAACTTTTCACCATATTCTAATTTTTTGAGATTGTGGATTCAAGAGCTGTAAGCCACAATCATCTCAATTATGACAAATCTTGAACTATCTTACTTTGCATGTAATCTCATATATTAGTTTCACCTTTTCATTACGGAAATAAATGAACTTTTGCACGATATTCTAATTTTTCAAGTTTCACCTGTATGTCTGAACAGTGTAAACTATTTACAGTGTAAGATATATCAGCAGATAGAACATAACATTAGAGCATGTGTACCAGAGGTCTCACTTTACCATAAACTGTGTTCAGCAGAACAAATATAAGAAATTTTTTTAGCCTCTATTTTATTTGCCAATTCTACAGTATATGCTAACATTGCAACATTAAATAAAACAGCTAAACCAACCACGACACGTTTCCTCAGGTTAGACATCGAGTTTTTATATGCTGAAATATGTGTCTGTTTCGGCAGTCAGAGAAGACACTGCAGTATGAAGCTGTTCTTTTGCACTGTGTAAGCGAAACATGCTTTGTATATGAGGCCAGGGGTGTTCATCCTCTTCTGTTTGTAACTGGAGACAGATGGCTCTGCCATTTCTATCCTTTCATTTGCTGTCTACCATGGCTGAAATGTTTTTTTTCCTGCTATGCAGCCAGTTTGTGTGGTCATGTGACTACATGTGGTTATTTTTATTGCGGCTGATTGGTCAAACTGAGTTTTTTTGCTGCTACATCTGATTGGTGGTAGATCTGATGTAGTAGATCCACCGGCTGGATTTCTCTGGCAAAAATAAAGACTATCTAATGTGTAGAATAAATGGTTAGAAAAGTAGCGAGATGATTGTAGCCGAATGTAGCGGAGTAAGAGTAGCGTTTCTTCTTAACAAATCTACTCAAGTAAAAGTAAAAAGTATGGTGCAGTAAAACTATTCAAAGAAGTACATTAAAAAAAAAAAAAGTAAATGTAAGAGAGTAAATGTATCTCGTTACTACCCACCTCTGCAACTATTAAATACACAACTTGGCTATTCTATTGCCACAGAATTATCTTATAATTAATTAATTAATTAATTCATATAATTAACTATATCTTATAAACCTTAACCTTGTATTTGATTACATATTATTAATCAATATTTTATCACTGCACACATCTGGGAAATTCACAGTGTTAAACAGTTCATCTACTGTACTTGTGTTGATACAACTAAATTGACCATTTTACTTCACTTTACACATGATTTGCAAAAAAAGGTTAATTGCTCACTAAAGATAACAACAGTACAAGTCCACAGGAAACACATTTTATTATATGCTATGACTTGATAGTATGATAAATCACTTGTACATAATTATGGCTAGACTTGCTGTTTACAATCCCTGACTGCATCATGTATTTGTCATATTCTGGATTATTATTATTATTAGCTACTGTGTATTTACTGTTTCATTTTAATTTATTATTTTAATAGTCTGTATGAAAATTATGTTTCAGCATTTGTTATGTGTTCAAACAGACCTAGAAATGTGAATAGTATATAACCTATTATAATACAGACAAATGTAAAAATATTGCCACCCAAATGAAAAAATATATGTATAAAATAAACATGGATGCAAATTCTCTTTCCATTTGAAAAAAAAAAAAGACCTGTTGAAACCAGTCATCAAATCATCAAACAGTAATTAAGAGCAAATGTGTATGGGAAAAAGGGGGGAGGGGGGGGGGAGGGGAAGGAGTGGCAGTAACACTATATACACTATCATGCTACCACTGCAATGAAAACCATCCATCTCCGTATATATAATATATTTATCATTTATAATATAATTACATATAACATAGTTAACCAATGTAGCCCATTCTCTCCAACTCAACCTTATTTAATAATCATTGCTCAATTAAATGTCTGTGTTTATTCATGTAACTTATCATCAACTTATGTATCATCTCCAAGCAAGGTCCAGATTAAAAGATGTAGGTGTGTGAGTAGATGGTGTGTAAGCTACATAGTTACAGTATGTTTCTCACAAATCAGGTATTTGAAATGCTTATGCAGTAATGTACAGAATAAGCTTAATTTAAGGCATATCACATTCAAGATCATGCTGTTACTGAATATCAGCAGGCTGAAATGTGGTCGTAGGCATGAGGGTGCAGCCTGAGTACTGTAGATACAACAGCCATGCTGATATTTTGTAAAAAGCACACCCTCGAAGTTAATATTGATTTAATACAATGATTCCACAAACTTGGTGTGCTAGGGGTGTACAATCATTTGTTTTAACACACAAAGTAATGCCCTTTGATCAGGGGTGAGAGAGGGAGGGATTTTGGAGTCTTTGTAGCTCATATTATGTGTAAATAAAACAACATATAGATGTTATATAGATGATATAGAGGCAATTCGGAACAGCTTAGAAGCAATTACTAAGTAGATAGTAGTTGTTTAATATGACATAACGATGTGTCTTCTTGCTGAAAGTGCTTCTGTGATTTTTGGTTAACAGCTGTTAGCTGTTCTCTCCTCAGTACTGCAGACCGTACAGAACTTCTACCTCCCATGCTGCGACCGGCAGTTAGTATAGTTAACAATTATTAGAGCACCTGAGACACAAAGTGCTCTTATCGTCTATTATCACTACTTGTGGAATGCTTCTCTTCCAATTAGATAACTTGATTGGAACTGTTGTATAATTTAGTTTAAAACACATTTAATAATTGAACAGATTTTGAACAGACTCCTTTAATTGGCCTGTGCTGGGTTTGGCTTGTGCCTTGAGGGTTTTTTTGGCTCCATTTCAGCTTTCTGTGTTTATCATAGATGTATGTGGCCATGGTGTGACACAGAAGTCAGCCATTGTGCCTCTAAATTAGAACTCTGGATGAAGCCTTTCTGGCTTACTGGAAACCTATAACATTACAATGATTTTTAATTTCCCATAACTTTCCTGGTCTGGAAAATATTATTTATCCTGACTGTCATACCATATAATAATAATACATTTTTGACTTTAAAACAGTTGAAGCCCTGCACCATCTTCATGAGTCAATTTGGGAAGGTGGTAGAGCCAAGCTTCCTTCATTAGGGCCTGTTTCATTGAGAAAACAGAATGTAGCCAATATGTTTCTTTCACTTATGGATTTTCATTCTGCACACAGTTTAACTTACTGTATGCTGGTGAAAAAAGTGCATCATATAAATGCTGTGTGAACCAGCCTGTCAGCTGAGTTGTGTCTCTTCCTAATGAGAACAGATGCAGCTGCAGCTTTAATGATGCTGTTTTTCCATTGCTTGCTGGTATGTAAAAGACCTATGGAGGAATATTAAAAAATATATACAAAAATAAATTATTAAACACTGCACAACACTGTTTGTGTATTTATGACAGTACGAAAAAATTTCCCATGGTCTGCTCACACACATTTTGAATTCACCATATTGAGTTTAATAAAATACTGGCATGAAAAAAAGCAAGAGAGTTAAACAAGCTGTGAAATGGCACCACAGTGTGGATCTGAATAATACAGTATGGTTATAAATACTCAGAGTGACACAGCAAGCAGGCCACCCGTATCCCTATGCACAGTGACTAGCATCCTGTTTGAAATCTAATCTATAATGCAAACTCTTTTTCTTCTTAGACTCTTTTCATTATAACATGAGCCAGTCAACAGAGGGACTGCTTTCAGACACTCTGGCTAATTAGGCTGCACTTTTCTGCTTAGAGAAGGTTGCAAAAGCAAAGTTGCCTTGTGTGCTTCACATTTCTGTTCTTGACAGTCAGCAGTGGAACAGTAGTAGCTCATCCACCTTAAGGTTTGATGTTTTTTTCATTCTGAGATGCTTTTCTACTTACCACAGTTGTACTATATACTTCTAGTCAGCACACTAGCCTGTCTGGGCATTTTCCACTTATCTCCCACATTGACAAATTGCTCTAGCCTGCGGAATCGTTTCGTTTCTTCACATCATTCTGTGGCATGTGAAAATCCAAGGCAGCCCACCTGGCACCAATAATCATGCTGCAGTAACAGAGCTTGCACTTTTCCACATTCTGGTGTTTGATGTGAACATTAACTGAAGCTGTTGACCTGTATCGCCACAATGTTATGTTGCTGTCCCACGCTATCTCATTATTTATGTTCCTTAAAATAAATGCTACTATGTGCAACCTTCCAAACCCTAACAAATATACAGTGTATATATATATATGCAGTACAGAAACTCTTGCATCTCGAACGCTCATGTGCAACTGTACACGGGGCAAATCTCCAGATGACATGTTCCCAGTAGTGAAGAGGAATTTGTCATCTGCAGTTGTTGTTCGAAACAGGTCTCTTCATGGAAGAAAAAGTATTCATAGTTGAGTATAATTTCTGCTCATACAAAAGCGGTCATGATGCAAGGACGTGGTCAAAAAATTTGAGGTAATCAGTTACATAAAATTTTACAGTTAACATAAAAAGTAATGATGTTTTTAATTTTAAGTAAACAGAACTATCAGTTTTTGAGTTTGTTGTAGTCATTCATATTAATCGTTCTTTACTTGCATTATTGAGTACCCTAACTCATACTATTTAATAGGAATTCTAATTTTTTTTAGTTGTTGCAAATCAAATAAATTGTTGTTAGTCTTTTGGCTGCTCCCGGCAACAAGTCGCCACAGCAGGCTACCCAGTCTGCACACAAGCTTGGCACAGGTTTACACCAGATGCCCTTTCTGATGCAACCCTCTCATTTTATCTGGGTTTGGGACAGGCACTTCATCCAGTTGCTGGGAATCACGCATGGCAGGCGAAACACCTACCACTGAGCCACCAGTGGCCTATTGCCCTGATGATGTCAGACACAAAATAGCTAGGCTGAAAGATTTTAAGTTGGTGGAACTTTACGGTGACAGTTACTGTTACCTAAGTACATGTTCTAAATACTCATCAAGTGCTATTAATTTGAACTAATTGTAATTATTTGAGTTAACGGTACTCAATATGTTTAATTACTTTGAGCATTATGGTTTACAATGTGTGTCAGCATTACGCCAGCAAATCGTCTCCTTTTGCAGGAGTCTGCAGCAACCTTTGTTTCGGGATATGTTTGAGAATCTATGTGAGCAATATGAAGTGTCTACACCAAAGTGGTGCACACACACTTCTAACGTGATTAATCAACATACTCATGTTAGTTTTTGTTCAGGAGATGACAGCAAGATAATATAGGTTGTCTTTTCATTTCAATACTGTATATTGGTGCATACTATATACTGTATACACTATATTGCCAAAATGCACTCTCTTTCTATGTACTTTTATTGAGCTGAAGGTCTGTAGGTAATGACTCTGCAGAGCGACCCTTGTTCACTATGCATCTCTGCTTAGTTGACCAATTTGCTGTCATTTCAAATCACTTGCACTTTGTTATAATACCACCAACAGCTGATTCCTTGCTACTGGAATATTTAATAGCAAGAAACTTTCACAACTGGCCTTATTGCACAGGTGGCATCCTATTACGGCACATACACACACACAAACAGACAAACAGTCCCAGATAAAACAGATCACCTAAAAGAAAAACACCTGATCATAGCAGCTCTCATTTAACAAAAGTGAGGCCAAAGAGAAAAAAATACATGGGCAAAACTAAGTGCCCCCACATGGTCCAATAACTTGTAGATCCACCTTTTGAAGCAAAACTTTTACACAATCTTTTCAGTCTCTCACATCATTGTAGAGGAATTCTGGAACATTTTTCTTTACAACGTTGCTTCCATTATTTGAGGTTTTGGGCACGTTTTTTAACTTATGCACATCTCTCTTAAGCTCCTGCCACAGCATTTTAATTAAGCCATTCCAAAACGCTTTGGCTGCTTCTCATGAAACCTGGCAGTAATTCATTGGCGAATCAAATGAGTCATTTGGTCTGACTCACTGAAAGGATATGGCGTTCCCATGGCTAGTCAGTAGGCTATGGGTTTAGGAGTCAGCCATCCTGGGATAGCCATCAAATGCTCTAATCAGGACACGGCACTTTGACCTTTTAGATGTCACGTGTCCTTTCCATGCCACACAAGTCACTGTGTCTGTTTTATGCCCTGCATGTTCACTCTTCATGAGAAAGATGATGATGAAGGCATAATTTAATGCAATGTGTATTGCAAAATACTGAGGAAAGAGAAGCAGGAGGCAGATATATATATATATATAGCGAGAGAGAGAGAGAGAGAGAGAGGGAGAAAGAGAGACAATGCAATGTGATCTGACTGAGCCCCACCCTTATTTTCTCCATTATTTCTCTCACTACATATCTTTGTTACCTTTAGGTATTCCATCACATAAGCTCACTGCTTACTTGATTTCACCAAACCGACACAGTGCTTACCAGTCGCCCAGCTCATCCTTTTTCTTCTCAGTTTCCATTGCTCTAAGAACTGTTTGGAAATCACACATCCCAGAGCAGTACGAAGCATGTGAGCACTGCAGCGTGGGCTCTGCTTTTTCCAGCTTAGCCTATCCATATGTTTTCCTTGACGTAGAGAAGACGGGAAGAGATAATATGATGCCAGGGGAGGTATTAAGGATGTGAAAGTCAGCTTGTAAGACAGAATGAAAATGAAGGATTCGGAATTCCAGAAAGCTGACTGTGGGCAGGTGGTGTTAAACAGGAGTCGTCTTTTCATCTATCAGAGGCTCTTTCTCCCTTATCAGCTGTCATTATGTTTAATCACCACTGCAGTGGTACAGTATACACACAGCCGGAAGGACAACCTCTGTCAGTCTGGTGCAGGGAGAAAGGAAATCCTATTTCCTACAGTGCAGGAGGGACTCAACACACTCATTTTTACAAGTTAGATGGGGCAAATAACAGGGAAAAGATATGTCTCTCAATGCCTTGTGTATCTCTCTGGTTCAGGAACAAAACAAAAGCATATATTATTCTCCCACACTGCCACCAAAGACAAGTTTGTACGGTGACACAACAGATGTCTGCTTGTTTACAATGCAAACTGAGGCGATGAATGAAGTGCTTCCTTTTTGGCCAGCATCTGTTAAACTACAAAGCCATACATAATGCAACATATACAGTCTCCTTTAAAAATATCAAAACTGCATTTTGTTTTTTCTATACTTTGAAGAAATGCATGTTTGAGATCAAAAGATGCTTTCATTTCCTAATTTTTACATCTAGACATCTTAAAAAATGTAGAAAATGGGACATTTTTTTAACCCAAAAATATTAGAACAGATGATGGACAGGTGTTGCCCAAGTGTGCCCTGATAGATTGATTGTTTAAACAGTTAATAACTCTGAAAATCTATGTTTGGTTTGAGCCTATTCATTTGTTTTAAAGAATAAACCAACATTAAAGCTATCTATCAACTTCAATCAACAGCTCTATGGGAGAAAAGCAAGCCATTATTAAGCCGAGAATAGGGGTCCTAAATAAGGAGGAAAAGACCGGTGTAGCCACAACCAGACATAAAACAAGATAGCCAAAGAAAACAACAACTATTGATGAAGGCAACATTGTGAGAGCACTGAAGAAAAACCCAAACCTCAATAGCCTGGCAGATGTTAAGGGATCACAATCCCCCTTTTAAAGCAGATACCATACACCACATGCAGACTGGAGTTTGCAAATAAATAAAAAGTAAGAAATAATAAAAAAAGAAATAATCTGCTCATGATTCAAACCCAGTCTATTCAGTGTATAGCAAAATCAAAAGAATTACCCTTGCTGTTTTAATACATTCAGAGCGGACTGCCTCCCTGCTTCCAGTTTCAGCACCAGCACCTCATCACCGAGGAATGTGCTTTAGAGCGGTATCCTTCATCTGACCTTTACATACATTTGTAACGAGGCTGCTGAACATTACAGCTCCTTTCCCGATGTCTCACCAGTGCAGCTCAGTTAGAATCTCCAAGTGCCAGCTTGTATAACATAAAGGTTAGTGTTGTTTCAGAGTTAGCCTTTCCAGATATTTCCTCTCTATGAAATATAATTAAATCACTGTCATGTCTTAGAATTCCAAGAGATGTTATGTGAACAATAGTTCACATAATAAAATAGTTCAAATAAATAAAAGCTGCTCTAATGTTTTTGTTTTGAATATTTTTGTTTTTTAGGCTTCTAGTTAAGGTCTAAGACCTGTTCAGACCTGATATTCATCTGTCGCGGGTGATTCAATCACAAGCATTTACATTTGTATTGTAAATGTATTCATGAGTGAAAGATAAGGCATTGGAATATGCTTTGCTGTTATAGCATTGCTGTCTCTTAGTGATTACATATTTTCCAGCTTGGGCAGTGGTGCAGCAGATTAATGTCTTCTTTTTCATTTACACTACAAAGGAAATGTGATTAGATGAAATGAAATGGTGGTTGAAGTGAGTGGATCACAGTGTGATATATCCAAATAGTGGACGTGGTTAGCAACGTGCACTTATAATCAGATCACCCAGGACACATGTTAATGCCAAATGGTTGAATTTAAAATTGCATTGTAATCTGTTGTATACATTCTCACTACCCCCACATTTTGTGCAACGGAGCCCACATTACAAGAGAAAAAATAAATAGAAGAAAAAATAATCTTTTTTTATATTTTAGCCCAATTAATGACAATATTTTTTTTTACTTTTAAGTCTCATTGTCTGTCTAAAACACATTTATACATAGACTAGCATTAGCACCCATCCACCGTTGACAGGCAAAGAGTTTGTCAGAAAAAAGTTAAGTATCTTACTCCTTGTTTACACTAAGTTGTACTTCTTTCATCACTAGCCAAATACACTCCCTTTTTGGTAATTAGAGAGTAACTCACAGATGACAAATCAAAAAAGTAGATCGGATAAAGATTAAGTTTTGTGTTAAAATGACTCCAACGATGTGTAAGACAAGAAGAGGGAGAGGGAAGGGGCTCATTCTCTCCTCTTACTTTAGCTTCACACACACACACACACACACACACACACACACACACACACACACACACACACACACACACACACACACACACACACACACACAGCATTTTTTTAAAAAGGTAAAGTGCAGGTTTTATTTTTACTTTATACTTTATATAATAATTATTAATAATAATAATTATTATTATACAATATTATTAATCATTAATAATTAAGTATTTGTATTGGGGGGGGGTGGAAAACAAATAATTTGAGTTTCCATTATTTCTTATGGAAAATTTTGCTTTGCTTTATGAGTGTTTTGATATACGAACCCACTTCTGGAACAAATTATGCTCGCAATCCAATGTTCCACTGTATATCTCTCCTTCATAACATTCTCAATGTTCACAGTTATATTTATCTACTAATCATGTACCCTAATCTGCTCTGACTTAACTCTGACCTCAGTCTAGCACCATTCTTTTTGCACTACTGTCCTTTTTAATTGCTGTAACTCAGTTGCACATCTCATTTTGCTTAGTCAGTCCACTGAAAATTCATCCTCATTCGCCTATATTTTACATTCATAAGATTATTTACAAATATTTATATATATTTTGTATATTCATTTCTATTGAAGCATGGGTCATCTCCCATGTGTACTTTTTTGTATGCTCTACGTGCTCTATTATCTACATGCTACATGTCTATTATCTGACTGGTCTTGCTAATTTGGTTTGAGATTTCCTTTGGGATCTATCTATCTATCTATCTATCTATCTATCTATCTATCTATCTATCTATCTATCTATCTATCTATCTATCTATCTATCTATCTATCTATACAACTTAGTGTAAACAAGGCATAAAATACATCTAAAAAGAGATAATAAATCTGTTTAAGAAATGAATGTTTATATGCAATCACATTGTGTGTATCAGGTTCAGCTTTCTTATCTGTTAATGCATATGGCCAAACCATGGTATTGGTACTAAAAAATGTCTTAGTTGAAACAGTGAATTTTCAGATGGGATCATAAAACGGCATTTTTCATAATACTTAATGCTTCTTATCTCCCAATCTATGCTTCATATTTTATAAATATTCCCTTTTGTGTAGTGTCCTTAACTTTTTAAATTCAAATCTTTCAATGATCTTAATTGTCATTCAGGTGAAATGACAATTGATTTCCAATTTTGATTTCAATTTGAAAGCCAATTTTGATTTCACATGAAAAGACATAAACCTGAAAAGCTGTATTATTTTAAAATGCTAAATTGTTAAGATATTGCAAGATGAATTTGACATGGTTACGGACACTACAGAATTTTTGCTTTTTAATATTTTTATCAAAAACCGGAATGCTTTCATTTTAAGCAACAATTTTAGAAGCTTACAACAATTTTAGTATCAATATGAAATATTAATAATCAGCATTTTAAGTTATTATTGTTTGAAGCAAGACAGTATAGCGCTAAAAAATGGTCTTCTTCGGGGCATATATAAAACCATCTTTCAAAAACGGCTGAAGTTAGCAACTTGAAATTTTTAGGACAGCAAGATTGGTCACTTCCATGTTACTTAAACCTTTTCTGTATTATATGTATACCATAAAAATTTTAATCAGCACGAATACTTACACATTGTAAGTGTACAACAACAATACAATAGTGTTTGGCCGATAATGAATGATTTTTACATTTATTTCACATTTACATTTAAAATGGCTTTCAAATTTAAAAAAAGAGTATGTATTTTTAGTCATTTGGTAAATGGTTACAAAGGCTGTGTGCCATAAACTAACAATGCTGTCATTTACACAATAGTATAGCCTAGCTGTACTTTATAGTTAAATTTGATGAATCCATAACCCCCCCTTAGGTTTGATCAGGGTTATCAACATTGACCATTCAGAATCTGTCCAAAAAGACAGTTCTGATCATTTCTAGTTTGGCACATCCATGCAAAACAATAATGACAACCCATACAGGAGGGGTTATATTCATTTTAATTAATTCAGCTAGCTACAAAATGTCAACCACGTCACAGACTGACAGGATACAGAGGGAGCTTTTAATATGACATGCATTGAGGACACCAGTCTCACAGTTTAACCTATGTGTCATTCAGGTAAGGTATTTATTTCTCTTCTTATACAGACTATTCAACATCGTAGCAATTTGGTGTGCATAGCTCTAAAGTACAGAAGCAACAAAAACCTCTTTTTTTGTCACTGATTATTTTCTTTTTTTTTCTTTTTAACCAATAACAAAGCACACAGGGAAAGTAAACTAACAGGATACAGTCTTCTTATAAAAGTAAGATCTCTCAGAAATATGCATCTTTGCTTTACATTGCAAATATTTGTTTATTTTTATTTATTTATTTATTTATTTATTTTTCTCAGAGCATCCAAAACCTATGATACAGAAAACATCTAGTCTCAACCATTCAGCACTTCAGTCATTATCTTTTCCAGGCTGCATAATCATTTAGAAAACAGGTCATTTTTGCAGAACCACCATTTGTTATCATGTCTGTTACAGTTCTTCTTTCGGTCATGTTGCATTATGTTACATCGATGGTCACAGTCTGTAAATATATATCTTGACAGAAAGAGAGCACTATTGCAAACTTGCAGGAATATGGAACGTTCAACTGTGTCCTAATACTGAGCATGCTTTTGTCAATTTTTGCTACTGCCATGATTTTTTTTTCAATATTTTTAAGACAAGTTTTATTTATAAGACTCTAAAATCTACTATTCGTCATGCATTATGCACAATTCACACCACTTGGAATGCAATGTCTATAACAGCTACAGAATCTAGTTGCACTTTGTCTAAACAGTAACTGATTATGTTTGTGATGAAGAAAAGAAACCAAGAAGGATACTGTAAGTGCTTTTGTACCGGTATCACTGTCATAAAATTGTCTTTTACCCATTCATCATTTGCCATGACAACATCAAAATAAGGAGCATGACAGTAGCCTAATGAAATGACACAGTTTTACGAAGACGATACTGAGATACTGAAAAGGAAAGACAGTTTGTAGAGCATTCCTAATATATATTTCATCCAGTAAAGAGGTTTATATGATATATAATATATATATGTATACATATACAAAGGGATGTATATGTATACACATATATGCATACATATATAGGTGACAAAAACAGAAAAAAATTAAAACTTCACAAGTGAGCTAGAGCCATTGAGCCAGCACTATATACAACCTTTGGAAAGAATGATAGAGTATAAGAAATCATTTTTACGAGGACTATCATTGAAAAAGCCGACAGACAGCACACAGAACAACATTTACAATGTAGGGGTGATATGTGCATGTGTGCAAACCTAGAAGGTAAATACCGAGATAAAAGCATGTTTGTGCCTTTTGACAAACTGCACGGTTAGTAAAAGCAGGCCATTCAGACGTTTAACCGCTGCCAAGAATCTTTGTGGCCCTCTGGTTAGCTTCATCAATCCTGGTCTTGTTGGACTCGGCCTGTGGGACAACAACAACAACAACAAAAAGTAAGTTATCATAGCATGGTTTTTTGTTCTTTGCATTGTACAGTACCTCCACACAACCACAGCATTTAATCTGCCTTATTATACATATTACATGAAATTCCCCCAATACTTTACCAAGTATAGCATTTTACAACAAATGTAGCAAATTACTGGATGACCTCTTCAATATTGGGTGATTTAAAATTTTCCAAGCAGGCTAACTATCACAACTAGCCTAAATGAAACCATCATCCAAGATTGCTCACAAACTAGTTAATTGAACAAAAAAAAAAATTCTTAGCCAAGTTAGCCTAACTAACTTATTAGACTATGTATTGTGTCAATAAATTTAGTAAACAGGATCACAAACTACCTAGGTAATATTGCAACTAAATAAAAAGTCTTGACCCCATCATTCTTCAGGCTTTCTGAAGGACTTTTCCAGCTCTGACTGTTGCCATATTTTTGTCTATCACTTTTTTTCAGTCCAGTTCTGGTACCTGACCAGTTTCAGAGGAATATTTTGTTTGTGAAGCCACACAGTGGTCTATGAAACATTCAAGCATAAAAGAATCTAACTTAAGGATTAAACCAGTGAGAAACAGGTGCAGGTGATGACAGAAGATCAGGCCGGTGATTACTACTGTATATACTGTATGGTGATGCTGAATGCTGAGTGGTTGGAGCAGATAAGAGAGGAAATGAGGTTGCTGTTGAAGTTGTCACTTAAACAATCATTTTTCAATGGCTCTTTAGGCACTTTGTAAAATGTCGCAGTTAAACATTTGTCCTCATTTATTTAATTTAATCTACGTAATTTAATTATATTTAATATGAAAAAATAAGAGAGGCAGAAGACTTTTGCACTAATTAATTACTGTATTTCCTAATCTATAGTTGACAATCAATAATCGATTAATCATTGACTAATAATGACATATTTTCTTATTCTTAGTTATTTAAACCACAATCCCCCAAAAAAGGAGTTATGTGAAACCTGCTGAACTGCAAGTGTGCCCCCTTGTGCTGTACAAGTTAATTGATGTGTGAGGCACAGAAAAAAAATATGATGCAAAACAAACTTTACATTATCAAAGGGAACATCAGTTACAATTTTTTTTTGCTTAAATTCTTAACGTATTAATGTATAATCACTACCATCCCTGGTTCCATTACTATTTTTTATCCTGATGCAAATCACATCTGACTGTAAAATGCATTTCCTTTTGTTAAAATTATAAACAAATGTATTCATAATGTGATGCATTTTGTAATTTGTATAGAAAGAACCATGATAAAATCTTGTTTCTTACTTATAAAGAAGATTTTAATGTTTTACTGGGACCTACCTTGTCCATGATCCTGTCAATTTGGCGATTCTGGGTGTCAATCTCATTACCCATGTCAAGGGCCATGTGGCGGAGGTTACCAATGATGCCTCCCACCTGCTCCAAGTTTTCATCCATCTCATTTTCCCGGGCATCATCTGTTACCCTGCACAGACGATCACATGCAGGACAGGGTCTGATTACATTTCAAGAGTTTCTCTTGGCTCTAGTGATCCCAGGTCAGATTTGAGCTTGAGTTACATTCTGTCTTTCGTATTTTCCCTGTTTCAGAGTGGATTTTCTCAGGCTGCTCTGGTTTCCTCCCACATCGCATAGACATGACAGTAAGTGCTAAATTGTCCATGCATGTGAATGAGTGCACACAAGTGTGTGTGTGTGGCACTCATCCTGGGTATTTCCACATCAACCCTGACCAGGATGAAGTGGCTACGGAAGATGAATATCTACATCGTTATTTACTAATAATAACAGACTAAGTTAGCCTCATCCCTTGCAATATAGAGTATATAAAAAAGTAAATTTTTTATCCATATTAACCTCACCTGCGGATGAAGCCTCCGCTGATGGCCATCTGTTCCCGCTCATCAACCACACGGGCAGGCTGGCTGTTCACCACACCGTCCTGGTTGTTGCCCCAGGCCTTGCTGCCTCCGCTCTTCATTCTGCGTGAATCATGAAGAACATGAGCGCCAAGGTGGCCGGAAAGCCTCCATATGACCAGTGTTTCCACCCACTCACACTAGCAACAGTGGACAAATGCTGGACTAACAGGCAGGCAGTAACAGGCATAATCAAATCAGAGCTATCTGAAATGTTAGGCCTTGCTGACATAAAACATACATGGCTTGTTGGCTAAAACACATAGCTTGGTTTAACAGATGAAACAACAAGGGGAATCTAGCTAGCAAGAATAATCTGGGAATCAGAGGTCAGCTATGCATTAGGTCTGCGTCCTTTTCCCAGTAATAATGGCTTGTTTCCCTGTGTCTGATTATGACAAATAACAAAGAAGCCTGGCAGACAGACAACACAGAATAACGGGACTGGCACACTGTCAGAGACAAGTGCAAACAACTGCAAAAGAAAAGAAACTGAAGGGACGAAAACCCATTCCTAGGTCACCATTTTAAATTGGGCTACACTACTAAAAGTTTTAGTTTTGTTTGTGGTGTTAATTTTATAAGCTTGATCATTTTGCCTTGGGTTATGGCAGAGAACAAATTAATTATATTAAGATTTGTGTCTATGTATAGTAGTAAAACGTTTGAGAATGACAGGAGAAGAACATCACATTGAGATGACTTAACTCTCGTCCTGTTTCACTCATTACATAAACGTCTGTCATCTTCTTAAAGCGCAATCTAGTTAAGTATTGTTTGTCTAAAGTGAGACATTCTGGTATGGTTCACATGAAAAACTGTTGTGAGAAATCCGGATTTTAAAGCTAAGCTGAGAAAAAGCCAAACTGCCCACTGCAGTGTTATTTATATTCCTCAGAATCTAACTACATTGGCAGTGTGTTTCACTTTATTAAATGTTGTAATGCAGGTTGATGCTTTCACTGCTTTAACATCCTGCATTTGTTACTAATTAATGCTAAATAGTATTTAATCAATAGCAATGAACTATGTTATATAAAGTTCATATGGCAAAAAAACAGAAGTCGAAGTTACATGAGAAGTTATGTTGACATGTACAACCCAAAAACGCTTTTAAAAACCACACACCTTATGTTAAAAAAAAAAAAAATAAATAAATAAATAAAATCTGATTTCTTCTTAAACAATACATAGCTTCTATATGAGCTTCATAGCTCTATTCTTTGGAAATGTAAAAATCTTGTATTCACCAACATCTAAGCTATGACCAGTGTTGGGGGACGTTACATTTTAAAGTAACTAATTACATTACAAAATTACTGTCTTTAAAAAGTAATCAGTTACATTACAGCGTTACTTTCTAATAAAAGTAACTAGTTAGTGTCATGCACACTCGCTCCGCGGGTTTAATTGTGTAGATCCTTGATCTTTTTGTAAGAGAGTTCTAAGAGTAAACGCGTGGTTATTCTGCCTACTCGCGCCTTCCGTGTTTCGGTTTACCGTCCACGCAACACAGGTTAACTGCTAAGGCTGCTGTGTTCGTCCCTCGGTTGCTCGTGACAGAATGACTGAGCTCGAAGCAGTAAACCCAGCAGAGTTTGCTCGCCTCTGCGCTGTGGTTGACCAGCATGCCGATCTGATCAATGAGCTCCGTGGTGAAGTCGCGTCTCTCCGAAAGGAGCTCCAAGACGTCGCGGTTTTGCGCCACGAGGTGGCGGAGCTGCGGCAGGAGAATGTGACCCTCCGCGGGGCGGCTGTTCAGTCGGCTGTTGCCACGCTCCCCTCCTCTGACATTTTCATAGCTTTACCAGATAAGTGGGATGGCACAGATGGGAAGTACAGTGTGTTTTTAACAGCATTAGATCTTGTGTTTGAGTTCAATTCCACCAGGTACTCCACAGACCGATTGCGCGTTGCACTTCTCGTGGGTCGTCTGTGAGCCGCTACACCGCGGATTTCCGTACCCTCGCCGTGCAAACCACCTGGGGGGACGCCGCTCTCCGGACGGCTTACTACAAAGGACTGGCTTCTCACAACAAGGACGAGCTCGCCGGACGAGAGCTTCCAGCTACACTGGAGGGTTTGGTCCAGCTCGCCCTCTGGATTGACCAGCACCTGCTCGCTCGTCCGAAGCCAGCCCCCCGCACCCTGCCGCCCATCACGCCCCTTTTTTCACATTCCACACCCCAATCACCAGCTTTCACCACCACCGCTAGGGTGTCTGCCCACTGGGTCACCTCCATCTTGCCACCACCACACCAGCATCTCGTGTCTCATAGTTCAGGTACACCTCCAATTTGGCCACAGACGAGTCCAAAGTTCCGCGTTCATCGACTCCGGGGCTGCCGGAAACTTTATTGACTCCTCCTATGCCAAGAGATTGGGGGTGGAGACTGAGGCGTTATCCCAGCCAGTTCGAGTGACATCCGTTGATGGTCAGCCCCTTTCCTCCAGCCCTGTCACCACCCAAACTCGGCCCATCACCCTCACCACTGACCAACACCAAGAAGAAATCTGCTTTCACCTCACCTCCATTTCCTCGCCACCCATCATCTTAGGATACCCCTGGTTATTACAACATGACCCTCTCATCTCCTGGTCTCAAAACCAGATCCTGCAATGGGGCCTGACCTGCCTCGAACTCTGCCTACAAACGATGGCCCCCGATGTGGACACCACCGCCATCCCTCCTGCATATCAAGACCTGGCTGAGGTCTTTTGTAAGAGACGTGCCAACCATGTTCCTCCGCATCGCCCCTACGTCCCGGCTATTGAGATCCAGCCAGGTTCCACTCCACCCCGCGGCTGTCTATACTCTCTCTCTTTCACCGAGAGAGGGTACCATGCGACCCTCTTCCTCGCCCGCTGCCGCAGGGTTTTACTTCGTAAAGAAGAGTTTGGGTGAATTACGTCCTTGTGTCGACTGTCGGGGGCTGAATAACATCATCATAAAAAAACGACACCCGCTGCCTCTTACCAACTCAGCCTCTGGTGCCACCATTTTTACAAAGTTGGACCTCCGGAGCGCCTACAACTTGGTGCGTATCAGAGAGGGCGATGAGTGGAAGACCCTTCGTCACCCCTAATGGACATTACGAAAGCCTGGTTATCCCCTTCGGACTCTGTAACGCCCCCGCAGCTTTCAAGCAGTTTATCAATGATGTTCTCCGGGACATGTTGGGAAAATGGGTATGCGTCTACCTAGACAATATACTCATCTACTCCCGCACTGCTGAAGAACACATCCGACACGTCAGGGCCGTCCTTAAGAGATTGCTCGCCCACTGACTGTACTGTAAGTTGGAGAAGTACGCTTTTCACAAGCGCTCCACCACGTTCCTGGGCTTTGTCATCTTCGTCCCAGGGTGTGGCCATGGACCCACAGAAGCTGGAGGTTGTATATCATTGGCCCCTACCCAGGACTCTCAAACAGCTTCAACGGTTTCTTGGGTTTGCGAACTTCTATCATCGCTTTATCCGGGGCTACAGTACCGTCGCAGCACCCCTAACCGCACTAACTCCCCCCTCATCTCATCCCTTCCAACTCGACTCCACTGCCATCAGCGCATTCTCCAAACTCTGCCACCTATTCACCACCGCTCCGATTCTCCTCCATCCAGATGCCGACCAACAATTCGTTGTGGAGGTAGATGCCTCAGAGGTGGGTGCTGCGGCTGTTCTCTCCCAGCGGGGTCCAGACCAGAAACTACACCCTTGTAGTTTCTTCTCCAAAAAATTTGACCCCACTCAGCAGCGATACGGGGTAGGGGGCCACGAGCTGCTGGCCATAAAGTGGGCATTGGAAGAATGGCGACACTGGCTCCAGGGCGCCAGAGAACCATTTATCATCTGGACCGACCACCAAAACCTCATTTCCATCAAGAATCTGAAACAACTCAACCCAAGGCAGGCGCGGTGAGCCCTATTTTTTGAGCATTATAATTTCCACCTATCCTACCGCCCGGGGTCAAGAAACATCAAAGCTGACGCCCTCTCTCGACAACATGAGGGGGACGCTCCCCGGGCGGTCCCCGCGCCTGTCCTGTCACCTTCCAGAATCATCGCCCCACTCCGTTGGGAACTGGAGACGAGGGTCCGCCAGGTACAAGCCACGAAGACCGAACCGGTAGGTGAGCCGCCTGGACGACTCTTCGTTCCCAGGACCGTCAAGGCCGACGTCATCAAATGGGGCCATTCCTCGCCGCTGTCGGGGCACCCAGGCACACAGCGCATCCTCCAATACATCCAGCACGCTTTCTGGTAGCCCTCAATGGCCAAGGACGTCAAGGAGTTCGTTCGGGTGTGCCTAGTGTGCGCCTGGGCCAAGACCTCTAATCAACCAACACCGGGGGAACTCCAACCACTCCCAGTTCCCCGTCGACCCTGGACGCACATTGCCATCGACTTCATCACGGGTCTGCCGGTATCCGAAGGAAAGAGCATCATCATGACCATAGTAGATCGGTTCTCCAAAGCTGTGCACCTGGTGGCTCTCACCGGACTTCCATCAGCCAAAGAGACAGCCGAGCTGATTTTAGAGTACGTAGTCCGTCTGCATGAGTTCCCAAAGGACATTGTCTCGGACAGGGGGCCGCAGTTCACTGCACGGTTCTGGAAGGCCTTCTGCCGTCTGACTAATTCGACCTGCAGTCTCTTCTCGCTCTATCATCCCCAAACGAATGGTCAGACGGAACGGGCCAACCAACAACTGGAGCGCTACCTAAGGTGTTTCATTGCCAACCGTCAGCGCTCCTGGGCCCGCTATCTCATTTAAGCGGAGTTCTCCCACAACCTCCACGTCTCCTCCGCCATGAAGCTGAGTCCATTTGAGGTATGCTAGGTTTTCCAACCTCCGATGTTCGAACGTCAAGAACCGGAGGTCGAAGTACCCTCGGCCCAACAGTTGGTCCGAAGGTGTCGGCGGTCCTGGACTCAAGCCAAGGAGGCCATCCAGCACGCCAATACCCTCTACACCTCACAACATCACCGTCGACACCCTCCGGGACGATTGTACCACACAATAGACAAGAGTCCAAAAAGCTCTCGCCCAAGTTCATCGGCCCAAATCGGATCCATCCAGTATTCCACACCTCCCAGCTCAAACCCTTCATTACGTCACCAATGGTTAGTTATATAATTTTTTTAAAATAAGGATTAACTTGTTAAAACTAAATGTGATACTAAAAGATTTGGAAGGCAGATGCTCTACAAAAGCCAAAGTTTTATACCAGTTAGAGGCAAAGATATTGCTTTAAAGTTCTAAATAACAGGCTTACTATATATAATGCACTGTATCTGATAACAGTTAACTAACTTGTCATTTGAGGACATTGTAAAACAAGGTTACAAAAGGTGATTTTTCAATCATTTAATACAGCAATTAGTGCCAAGTTGACATCAAGTTGACCTGCTGTTTTTGAAGTTCAGGGCAGTCATTATGTGGCTGTGTCACAGCCTGCATGTTTTATTCCTTACTTATTATTAGGGTCAGGTTATCTCTTAGATAACACATTAATAATTTACTTGCATGAATATTTTTATTAGAAATATAAGAATAAGAATTATAGAATAAGCAGGGCCAGTTTAATCGAATTAAAGAAGACGGTAGTCCTCTCTTCCTGACCTAGATCTGGCCTGCTCTTCCCTTGGGGGGAAACCAGTAAGAACATGGCTCTCTCCACCGCACATGCTCACACATCTCACAAAACGTCTTCTTTTTCTTCTTCTTCTTCTTATGCCATACCACTCATGTGTTAAATCCTAACACTGTGTTACTTAGAATGTCGTTCATGAGAAACAATATATGTCAGTCTTCAGCATTGCGAATTCAGCATTCAGCATCATGTTTAACAGGCAGCATTAATTTCATTAATAGCAAGAGTTGCATCAACATGCATTTAGCATTCAGGGACATGCTGTTTCAGTCATTCAAGCCAGTGGCCTTGATGGATGTGCTCTCAAAGTTGCATGGAAAATAGTTCATCACTTTGGTCAGCTTATGATGCTTAATGAATTTGTTTATTCATAATAATTAATTTAGAGGAAAAATTGCCATGACAGAATTAAAAAAAAAAAAATTAGCTCACCAAAAGCTCACCAAAATGACTGCTGTGTCTGATTTGAGATTTTACATGACACAATTTCTTTCTACATCATTTCAAATTTCAACTTTGGTACATCCATACAGTTTTTTATTATGAATTCTTTGACAAGTCAAACTCTAAGTTTTTCTAAAGGACCATCTCGTTCATCTCTGCATGCGGTTCTCAGAGCAATGTTAGGATCAGTGCAGCATGCCTTACTTCATACATCTGGTGGATAGTCACTCTCGTTTAATAGAGGACTCAGAGTCGAGTCTGCAGGGCAGCTGTGTGTATGTGTGGAAGAAAGAGTGTGTGCAGGACCAGTGGCTCATGCTTGTTGTTTCCTTTGGGGCAGGTCGTGATGAAGAGCGTGGGTAGTGAGTTCAGTCACTGCTGGCTAGGGCTACTAGATTTCTAGGGGGTATTATTTTATGTTCTAATATTTTTAGGCAGGCAGGCAGGCAGGCAAGCAGCACCTACTTGTTACATGGACAGGAGCAAAGACCACAGAATTTTCCTAGATCGTTCAAATTCTTTTCTGCATCCTTCATGTCCTTATTGATTTGGTCCATCCCCTCTTCGATGCGCTCCAGTTGTTCTGATTAAACAACAAGCAATTTATCCCCCACAGAACGAAGCACGTCAGAAGAAGACAGGGAGGAAAGAAAGAAAGGAGAAAAGAGAAGACAAAGAAGAGAAGACAAAAAAAAAAAAACTTCAGACAGTCACTGTGACAAAAGGAAAACAAAGGAGGAAAAAAATGGACGCCACCACATACGCAAAAAAACCCTCCGTCACATGGTCAGTACCTACTTGTTACACGGACATATGAAAAGGCCACAGCATTTCCCTAAATCTTTTAAATTTTTCTCGGCCTCCTTCATGTCTTGGTTGATATGGTTCATGCCATCTTCAACACGATCGAGTTGTTCTGGTCAGGACAAAGGGATGACAGCAGTGGAATGAATTTTATTGGCTTTTTCTTTTTTTGGAGAAATGAATACTATCAAGCTGGATGTGGCTTATCTAGTGGGGACAGCATGCATTTGCATGAAAATAATGTCCATACATAAAGACATTTCAATCATATACTGTAATGGTTTTGCGAACAAAAAAATGACCAGTTGTACTGCATAACAGGAATTTCCACAGAGTATTATAACAGCTCTCTGAGGTTGAAAGCAGTATACGACAAGAAGCTGTGTAGCCCAGCAGCACTGCATAGCTCTCATGGTTTTAATTAAACCCCAGGACAGAAATCTCTCACCCCAAGGCAGGGGTTATGGCACACTGAGTCAGAGTGTGCGAGTCTCACTAAAACAGTGTGTGTAAATCACAGTTTATTTGTCTGGGTGGGGGTAATGGTAACATGGCGGAGGTGGCTGTGTGATCAGTGGGAATGCAGTTACTGTTCCACTGTTAGATATGTTGTTAGAGGAGAAGAAGAAAGGCAGACTGTGGAAAGGTCTGGAAAGAAGAAAGCCCAGGACCATCGTCATTGTTTTGTAGAATCCCTGGTTTTTGAAGCCATTTTCCTCTCAGATGTTTCTAGTACATAGAAATTTTTTGTGCAGGTGAAAATCATCACAAGAAAAATCAATCATCGAAACATTATCTTCCCCCCCCCCTAACTGAATCCAAGGAGAATTTTAAACATTTGCAATTATGAGAACGTAATGTTTTTACTGGCAATACAATTTTACTAAATCATCTGTCTTTCAGTTCCAATTTTTTTTCTTCCAAGCTCATGTTTCTTAATAAAGGCTCAAGGCAAAGATACTGGGTATTAGGACTACTATACACCAGATTATCACATAAGGTTTTGACACATAACCAGGAATTATACAAAACAGATATTAGTGTTTAATGGAAAAGAGTGATGTTTGTCATCACCAGCTAAATCGATCGTTTTTTCCCCACACAGAGAAAGAAACTCAGTTTCTTTACATTTTAAAATTTTCTCGACCAAGGGTACAGTTTAACACTGACCAGACGTTGAATATAAATTTAATCGAGGCCATGTTTATTTGCTGTTAGTGTGCATCTAGAAGTAAAGAAGCACAAAAGACTCAAAGGACAAAAGAACCAAGGGTAAGAAAAGATTCAGAAAGATGTTAGTTGAAAGGAAAACAGTGAATAAACAGCCTAAAACATAAAAAATTAATAATTGATCTGTTAATTACTGTAAGCCATCCGTTTGTTTCATCACTGGCAGTTAAGTTAGATTTCTTAATATTACTTAACATCTATTATAATAAGAAATACAGATTTTATGTAAGTAAATATTTCATTATCCATTTGTAAAGCATTTAAACTTACCTCCTTGCTCATCCAGCATAACCAAAGTCCTGATACCAGCATCTTTACTCTATGCACCAAGTGGCATGGAGAGGTTGGCACAGATGATGGTGACAAAAAAGTAGGAAAGAGTGGAAACATAGATGAGGTACGATCACTAGGAGAAGTTACAGGATTCTTTTATGAACTGAGATCAGGGAAAGGTGCAGGATTATGAAATGTCAGGTTACAGGGTTACAGAGTTATAGTATGAGTTGGACTCAAGGGAAGGTGTAGGATAAATATTAGCAGTAACGAATGCATAGATACCAAACACACTGCCTTCTTTCTTTCCTCAGATGTTAGCATTTACCCTACAACAAGGAATCTTAATTATCTCTGACATGCGACAATGCTCCTGGGAAACCTGTTGGAGAGGTGATAAGGATGAGACCAAGTGACCCAGTCAGCATTGATTATAGTCCAATTGTTGAAGCATATTTGTCATGGAAACCATCAAAGGGCCTAAATAAATGAGTTCGTAAGGAAGGCTTTAAAATGGCTTCATGTCTTCTGTTTGAAGGTTAGGATTCTCTTTGAAGCCTTATGCTTTGCATAAAGTGTAATATCACGTAAGATTCTGGTATCAGAAAAGTGTACAGTATGTGCAGGTAATTATTTCTTCTTCTTTTCTTTTTTTTCTTCTTCTTATAATTACATAATCTTTTCCACATGTGAAAACACATGAAGCAATCGAGCTATAGACAGAAAAATATGGATTGAACTGTACAATGAATCTGTTCTGTTATTTAACAAGGCACCCATGGTCTTTTTTACTTGTTCAGTTGTATTCTTTAGACTTACAGGCTATGTCATGGTGAGATTATGAAACGCTAAGCCACAGACATTGATATATACTCAATACTTGACTGAGACTTTGAATAGCTTTACTGATTTCACTGGGTCTGTGTGCATCATCTATTTTTTTTCTTGGGATGCCCTGGCTTTTTCTTTTATGCTGTTTGGAAGTGATTGGTAATGTGCCTGAGCTTGAATCAGAAGAGGAGCCGCATCAGCATTTGCAGTGGAAGCAGCATCAATGTTTCCTATAATCAAGATGCTGCATAATGCCATATATCAGGCTGAGATGGAGCACAGCAAGTAAACTCCCGGGGGGGTGAATGCGTTAGTGTCAGTATGTCCACCCCACTCTGGAAAACCTGAAATTAGCAGCTAAGCGTCTGTCCTGTTAAAATGTATGGCACATATTGCAACCCAGATTATCTAGTTCTCATCAATAAATTAATGATCATATACTGAGAGCAGGTATGTGTCCATTTTCAGTCAAATTCTCTTTATCAGCTACAGTTTGTCCTCACTCCTTATTGTTCCTTCAATTAGAGGTCATGCATTGTTCTATGTTTCTGCATTAGGAGTATAATAGATACCAGTTATAAACATGACATTGAGACATTCAGTATATAACTGAGAAGCCATTCCTACAAAAATCTCGCACTCTCTCCTTTCTTCTTGTTGAGAAAGACTAATGTTTGCTCTTGGCCACAAAGTCCAGCAGACAGAAATGTAAAAGGAAACCGTGTAACAGCACAACAGTTCTTATTCAAATATCAGTTTAAGGTTTTCAATTTAATTTACATCTTGTAATTTCTTTCTACATTTCTACACTAACACAATCTTGCTTTTTACTCAACAATAATTGATTTTAACATATTGAGCAGACAATTGTGCTGTATATATTGCTTACCTCTTCCACTAGCTGAAGCATGCGACGAGTGCTTTCCAGTGACTGTAGAAAGAGACATAGAAAACATTATAATCATAAGGAAGAATTAAAAAATAAAGATCTTTAAGACCTGAGATATGTGGAAAAAGCACAATAGAGAATAGAAGTCCATGGTACCTAATGAGTTATTCGCAGCACTAGGTTAACTGAAATTCTTCATTAATTTACTCTCACTTTACTGTCATATATAACATATACAAAAAATCCAGAAGGCAGTTTGACATTTTTAGAACAATTACTACTAAGTCACATTAATAATTCATCCAAAACTGCAGCTCAATAATAAACTAAGACATTGAAATCATATCAAGGTGAATGAAAGACATCATGTGAGTATTTGGACACATTTACCATCATACCATGTATGCTATTTGAAGAATCATGTAGATCCCAGGTTTAGGAACCTAACTCTTAAATATCCAAATATGCTGTAAAAAAAGAATTATTAGAATTTCTATGTAAGATTTTTAAAAAGTCGACATTCAGTCGGCGGTGTAACACATGCAATCGATACGCCGTGTGTGCTGATGCAGCATGCGTAAGCTCACAGTTGCCCATGATTTTCTTGTGTTGCTCTGACTGTTGATTGTGTCACCCCTCCATCCCTGTGGACATGGCTTGTTTTTTTTCTCTCTTCAACCCCTGACCATGGCTGGTCCCCAAAATACAGCAGTTTTAAAATAAGCTCACTAAATAAACATACGTGCATTTATACTTGAATTATTTTAATAACATACAATATATTTTTAAATAAAAATTTACATACTAGATACTGTACTGGGCAAAGGTCTTAAGCCCCCTCATTTCTTTCTATTTTGCTTCCAACGAGCCAGGCTTTCTTTTCTTTTTTATTTAGTCTTGAGGAATCATTCTCCAGGATTCCTGAAGAAATTTTGCCTCTCATTTTTAGTCCCTGTACCTGAGCAGTTTCAGAGAAATGTTTTTGTCGGTTCATCTATTCAGTGACCTCTGAACCTCTCAAGCATAAAACATCTAACTTAAGGCATGAATCAGTGAGAAACAGGTGCAGTTAATGACAGATGATCAGGCCGGTGATTACTACTGTATATACTAGTGATGCTGAATGCTGAGTGGTTGGAACAAACGAGAGGGGAAATGAGGTGGCTCAGAGGGCTAAGGCACTGAGTTACTGATCGGAAGAGCGGTGGTTCGATTCCCAGCTCAGCCAGGTTGCCATTGTTGGGCCCTTGAGCAAGGCCCTTGACCCTATCTGCTCCAGGGGTGCTATATCATGGCTGACCCTGCGCTCTGACCCCAGTTACGCTGGGATATGCGAAGAAGGAATTTCACTGTGCTGTAGTGTATATGTGACAAATAAAGACTTAACTTTAAAAGGTTGCTGCTGAGGTTGTTACATTTACAACTTATTTTTAAATTGTATCTTTTGGCATAATTCAACCTTACAATAAAGCATTTGTTCCCATTAATTTGATTGAATATAAATAACCAAATTTCATTTAATATGAAGGAATGTGGGACTTTTGCAGATTACTGTATATTGGAAAAAAAAAGCAGCATTGGTAGCATTCTTAAATGGTTAATTCATTCCAAGCTCAAATGGTATAAATCTCTCATGAGATTATGCTGATGTTGCACATAAATACAGTGTGCCACATCAATTTTGACAAACAAAATTTTTTGTTTTTATTTCACCTAGCGTCTCCAACTATAGCAAGACAGCAAACACCCTGAAGCATTCTAGTGGCTAAGGAAAGAACTACTGTACCACATAATTACTGTCATAATGCATCATGACCATTTATGGTCACTAACATAATTTATAACTGAACCCTGAAATGGCTGAACTGACTGAAATAAGCATTCATTACACAGTTCTAATGAATGCTGAAAATACTCATTCCACCATTTTACAGTATATATTGATAACTTAAAGAAACATACAGCAAAACCGCCATTAATAAAAAGCACTGTGCAACCTCACCTCATCGGCCAGCTGGTCGGCACGCTGTTGCATGTCCGAGAGCTCATTGCGCATGTCTGCGTCATCTGCCATGGCTGCTGGGTTCGAGCTGGTGGAGCTGACCTACAGGGAATATGGGGAGATCTGAAAGAAAATAAAAGAAACATGAGTTGGAGGACTGTTTATTAATTCTGCATTGCCTTTTAATCAACTTTAATTCAAGATGCTCCTATATAACATTACCATAGTTAAACATGCAAGTCTTCTAATTAGTGATCAGAGTATTCAGAGTGTCAGTCAGGGTCTGATTTAAAGGCTTTTCAGTTCCATTTCCATCGAAAGATTTATCCATCATCAGAGCAATCGCACTTGTAGAGGTCATCTGGATTTATAGTCACAGTAAAGCCATTTCATCTACCCAGGCTATTTTAAACAGCATCAATAAACACCTTGTACAATTACTTTGCCAGTTCTGTAACCTAGTGGCAGTGTTATGTAGTGTATATGATGATTTTTTAAGGAATTGTATAATCATGAATCAGAATGTAATTTCATGAAAAAATGAAGGCAAAGCAACCTTTTTTGATATGGAATGTAACAAGAATCTTTATAAAAATTCAACCCCCAAGGAGTTTGTGCGCCATCACTTTTCTTCTCATTTCTTCTGCATTACTAGATTGCCTTCTTTCTTTTCTGATGGCTAGCAGGATCCCCACTGTGCTAGAAGAACATTTTAGTCCAACTCTTCTTGTTTCCACCTTAAGAAAACTATAGCAGATTCTAATTATACAGGAACAAATATGTGATGCCTCATGTTTAACAGATATGAGTAGTAGCTATAGATACATTCTCTTCCTTCAGACGTTACACTTACATTTGGAATTCAATTACTGTAGATCTGAGCAGACACTGAATGTGCTATAAAATCAGAACATGAGCAATTAGATTTAATGCCGCAGCTTGACCTTACACAGCATTGGAAAATATCTCAGGGACACTGAAACTCACTTCATCATTGATTTCACCTTTAGCGAATGACCAACGCACCAGGTCAGTGCACAAAGCCTCTTTAACAAAGGCAGAGTAAAATCTTTCTTTAATCATATGATTCATCCAAGCCATGTATTAATGGTTAAGGTCTAAAATCATCAGTGGAAATTTCCCTGACAAAATGCTGATGAGCAAGCCCCATTTATTTATGGGCAGCCTGGGAAATTAGGCTAGGTGTTAACGCAAATATCTGGAGAATTCAAGCAGTACCTGGGTTGAGCATCCTCATTGTGCAGTGGAGAGAATTTCTGAAGCAGAATCAAATAAACATCCATGACACGTATGAGCTGGCAGAGAAAATCAATATTAAGCCTAAACCCAGTACTTACACACTGTTAATTTACTGTCCCTTTAGCGACTCAGCCTTTCCTTTTCCCCCTTCATAAGTTCATGTGGTTTGGTTATGTAACTTTGCAATAAGTCACAACAGTAAACCAATGCTAACTGAACCAATGCAAAGTTACTGAGACAAATCATAAGTGCAACCTTGCCTTAATACTCTATTTCTCAGCATTTGTAATAGATCATACTCATGCTGATCACACTTATTGCTCTGTTGATGTCAAATCCACACTTTGACAAGAAAGCCTGGAGACCTCGCAATAAAAAAAATAAAAAAATCAAGACCATACACACATAAACACACAACAAATACTACATCTCCATTAAAGTATTGCTTTATGAAGATCCTTTGGCCTTTAAACAAAAGCATTGGAATATTTGTTTAGCCAACATTTTTTCTTCCAATCATTTAGGCATCATTCTTGCTTTAATCTGTTTGGTTACTCTTTTAATGCACCATTTCCTCAATTCCTATCATTCTGTCTTTCTACCTGATTTATGTCATGAATTGCTGAGTAAATAAAACAAGCCTTTGTAAACCCTTTGATGAGTAAAACTGTGCTTCGACATGTAAAAATAATTACACACAGACGCTGATTTTCTCAACTGGTCAATTGTAACTGAATAGCAGTTGACATGAGCATAAGACAAGGAGATTACTCAATAAGAAGGAGAACGCACATGCTAAGAACAAGTCAGCGCAGACCAATAAGTACTGCATTATACCAAAAAGATGAGTATCAAATGGTTAATAATAAGCTATTTTGTTTCTTATCATTTTCTAATAAGCAATGATAAATCTTTCTGAATATATCCAAGACATTGCAGCTTGCTTAGATGTAGTTTTTGGTAGCTTCCCTTTCAGGTTGTTGTGTTGTGAAAGCCATTCCAAATGATAAATTTATGAATTTATGTTTGAAAGAGACAATTCTGTTTGGCGCTATTGCAACCTCATATCCCTTTTTACCTATGTGAAAATCAGCGAGCGAGAATGTCTACAGATGAAACCCCCATCCTGACTCAAAGACATGCACTCGACCTTGACAGATCACAGTAATGTAACACATTTCTACTCAATCAGCATCAGGCCTTGGCTTCATTAGGCATGCATTATTTAGCTCTTGTTGTCATCAATATTTCATAACACTGTAAAGGCAGTGGTTTGTGAAATGTCTTTCAACTATTGTCCTAATCAACTATTGGAGTGTAATTACAGTACAGACCAAAAGTTTGGACACACCTTCTCATTCAAAAAGTTTTCTTTATTGTGTTCTTTATTGTGTTCTTTAGCCCAAACGCGTCTCTTCTGCTTGTTGCCTGTCCTTAGCAGTGGTTTCCTAGCAGATATTCTACCATGAAGGCCTGATTCACACAGTCTCCTCTTAACAGTTGTTCTAGAGATGTGTCTGCTGCTAGAACTCTGTGTGGCATTGACCTGCTCTCTGATCTGAGCTGCTGTTTACCTGCAGAGGTGACTCTTGGTCTTCCTTTCCTGGGGCATGTGAGCCAGTTTCTTTGTAGCGCTTGATGGTTTTTGTGACTGCACTTGGGGACACTTTCAAAGTTTTCCCAATTTTTCGGACTTTCTTAAAGTAATGATGGCCACTCGTTTTTCTTTGCTTTTTTCTTGCCATAGTACAAATTCAACCTCTTTGAATGAGAAGGTGTGTCCAAACTTTTGGTCTGTACTGTATATTTAATATATATTAAATACGGAGTGCCTCAATTCCAGTCCCCTTGACAGATGTCTTTATTTTCACTTATTTTACAGTGAAAGCAGCACTGCATTTAACCACCCTATTTCAGTTTGCCTTTGCGCACAACTGCATTTAAATTTATTCCCTGCCAGAAACTGTATTGTACACATGGACCAACACATGGGTTACGCGAAGTGTCCAAATTGAATAGTATGTGTAAAGAAAGACAAGAAATGAGAAAATCTTTAGGTGCATTAGGGTGGGAAAACAGTAATTATAAACACATACCCACTGTTTATAGTGTCATAACGGCTACATAGTCTTATTGTACAAGTCTTGCACAGGACCCTCTTGTTTTCCTAAGGATTATCCTAAGGAATTTTTTCCCACCATTTTGGGCTTTTTGGGGGCCACGTTTAACACGTTCAAAAACTCATGAAAATTGGCAGACAGGTTGGAATTTGCTGCCACTAGGATGCATGAGAGTCCTCAGGGGCCCTCACACGAGATTTTGCTGCATAGCTCATACACACTTGCACATATGCACACGAAACTGGGTAAACATTTAGACTTATTGAGCCAAACAACTTTTGCAACTTTTGCATGTCATGGCCTCAACTCAACAGGGAGTCAGTTATTTTATGTCATTTGTCAAAACGCACCTGATGGATTTTGATATACTCCTTCTAGGGAATTTATATACCACCAAACCGGGCCTGTGTGAGCTAAAGACAATGAGGATGTAAAATTGTAGAGAGATTTTTGATCTCTCAAACGGGTCAACTGTGACAATGCATTAAACTTACACTGAAAAGTGGTTAATAACTTTGTGTCATTATATTAAGTAACGCATTCAGTGACATAACGTTCTGTGACATCATAGTGTGATGCTTTTTTTACAGCATCTGCGGCCTATTCTACACATGTACACATCACAAATGTTAACACACACACACGTACACACTCATACACACAGATACATACCTGTACACACGCACATACACACTCATATACACACTCACATCTCTCTTTCTCTCTCTCTCTCTCTCTCTCTCACACTGAGTGTTTGTATGTGTGTAATGTATGAGTGTGACTCATACATCACACACACACAAACACACAGTACAAATGTTAAAAGTTGACATGACAAATATTATGGGCCCAAGCTGACATCAGCCCTATCACGTCATATGGTGTGAAGTGCGCAACACCAGGCGGCAATGGCTTTTTGAAGGTCTTACACCCCTATCTCACCTACGCGTTTTGTGCGGAAGCTGTAAGTACAATTTATTGCGATTCACTGCAAGTTTTGTCGTAGTGATTACATTTCCAATCTTTAAGATCTTTAAGAGAAATTAAGCATTTTTTGGGGGGGGCATCAAACCGCGTAGGTAAGATAGGGGTGGTAACGCACTCAAAAGACAAATAGGTTATATGGTGCGCCCAGGTGGCGATGGCGCAGGGTGCTTGGGCTTGCAACTATATTTCCTCTTAAAATTATTTGCTAATCACCCTTACAAAATATAAATATTATTCATAATAATTCTTTTAACCCCATTATGCCAATAAAAAATATTAAATTTTAAAGTATTTAATTTTGAACCTGTTTCCCTTCTTAAAGTCCACAATTTATCAGTCTTTTAATGTTTTACAGAATAAAAGGTCTGTTTAATGATGTAATTTAAAACCGTTAAACCTATAAATGCATTAAATATACTGTATCTTAGTGCTGCAACAGCCTATATGTGACACTAAGGATAGTGTATAAAGGGCAACTATTTACTATATAGGACCGCAAATAAAGTCAGGGTTTTTTAATACCAGGGACATTCTATTCAAAGCGGGACTCTTGATTGTAAAGAATAACAAAACATAGTTTTTCTATATAATCCCCTACTACACTAATGCACTTATACCCCATCGTTTCACTAGTGCTTGAATACCAACAATGTAGAACGTTTTCTCAGTGTGCCAGAGCCATGTGGAAAATGTCTTGAAGTGAGATCAGGACTGTATGGGGGATGTGCCAATAAGTTCCTGCCGAGTTGCTGTAATGTGCAAGTGGTGTTGGTGAATGATTGTGTGTACACTTCCCACTGACAGATGTGTCTCTTTCACAAGCTGGCAAAAAGTTATCCATCGATTTTCATGGATTAGGTATTTGAATATCCGAATGTTCATGGGAATGACTGCAGGGGGGCTCCAAGCCACCTCGGCCAGGAACGTCGTTCACGGACACCAAGCAGATGTTTTACTGAGGCTAGGAGTCTCATCACAGTAATGTGCTTGAAGTCTTCTGTAAATGTTAATAGCTTTTATACCTTTATTAACTAGAAATGTCATTGCAAATCCTGGTTTGCAAGCTTTTCTTCCCCAATATAGAGAGGTGAAAACATTTAGAATGACTCCCTTCTTACACAGGCCTCAATAAGAACAGCTTGGCTTTGTGCCTGTCTGACTGCCATTTTGTTTTTGGAGCCTCTGTTTCTCTTGGTGCCGTTCTAGTAGCATTTCTGTCCCATAAAAGGGACATTTTTGAGACAGTATCTTTCTAATCTGGTTATGGTATCAGGATTCTGGATGTATTAGATATCATGTAGCCCTTTCTTAGTTTTTTATTTCTCACTATTTTTTTCAGTGATGTATCTTTATAATTTCATGGATTTATAATTTGATTATGAAGTAATGTTTTATTTATCTCACATGTCCCACTAACTTGGGACAAGAAGAATAACCTCTCAACTCCTGACGATCAAATCGTCCAGAGTTGTACAGTAGCAATGCTTTTGGGACTTTGAGCAAGGCTTTAATGATCTGTGCTGTAGGGTTGCTATATCCTAGCTCACCCCCACTTTTAATATGCTGCAATGTATATGGCTTATTCTCCCGAAGCTACTTTCACCTTAAACACACCTCATGTACATATAGAGTACAAAATTAAGTGCTGTAACATGAAATATAATTTAAGTGATGCAATATAACATTTTAATGAGCTAAAATAGGGAATGTGTTTATCAATAACTGTATCAACAGAAGCCTAGAGTACCAGAAAAAAACCCTCACAATGCATAAAAAATCGTGCAAAGGTAAGCAATACTGCTCAGTTTCTATAGTACAACGCTGTGAGCTGAAAGGTGCTCTGCTACAATTTTAAATGATATTTGTTTATACGGCTCATCATAATTAAACTAGCCCAATCATCATGCAGGACAATGCATTTCTATGTAGCCAGAGTAGGAAATGATAATGGTAATGTACAAGGGCTGGAGATATAATGAAAATCTTTACTCCTATCGAACATGGGGAGCATGGTCACATGCCCATCTGTGATTCTCCTGCAGTCAGAGTGCCAGATTCCACTGCAGCACCGAAACCCCTCCCAACCCCGATATCACGCAGTCCACCTGCAGTCTGTCCACACACCCAGCCAGACTTATGGTGTTTGTCCCTAATAGCAGGGGCGCAGCAGGATTAGATTTCATAGCACGCACAAAAAACGTCTGCCTACTTGTACGCTACCTCTAATTTCAATGCACACACCCGTGTTGCCAGATGTAAAATAATTATAGTGCTTGTAAGATAATCTGGGTCTCTGTACAAGGTACGATCCATAATTGTAAAGATACCTAAATGTATAATAGTTTCAATAGTTTGGTGTTATAGTTTAACAGTGCGAGTCTGATTTGGAACCAGTCTGGTTATTTAACATATAGTCTGTCATCACATGTCACAGAAAACAGACCCTGGATCTGTAGTAAATCAACCAATTCACATCTCTACTGAGAGATTGTGAGACAGCTGCGGTCACCGCCAAGCTAGCTAGTGGTAAACTGTGAGACTACCGATGAAAATTCAGAACAGCCCACTGCAGTTCATTTGGTAAACGAACCAATTATTTTTATATATACGCAAGCTCCCCATAATTGTCCCCAAAATACATTTATTCTGGGATCTCCGTACACTTGCATGCACATACAACTACTCAGCGAGTGAGTAAGCGAGAGAGAGAGAGAGAGACTGTTCAGGACTTTTTTGAAAGTTAATAGTGAAGAGGCTTGCTGCCATATAAGAATGATAATTAAAAGTTGTTTCTATGTGAACAGTTAATTGTTTTAACCAGAGATTTTCTAATTATAAAGTGAAATTATTTTTTTGCATTTTTTTCAATAAGGTATTTTCATTTTATAACATTTTATAACTTCACTGTGTACACCAGGTCGCTTTCTCTTTTCAAAGATGAAAAACTTTTCAGTTGTTTTCTGTTGTTTAAGTCTAGGCTACTTACACAAGAGAAGCCAAATACAGGCTACACTGCCAACAGCACCATTAAGAAATGTACACTGACCGCCAGATGACAATGACGTAAAACTGACCAACATCACAGAACTATGTTTGCACAGTGCATACAGGATGGCTGCTTGTGAATGCGATACACCTAAAAAGGGTGGATTCAAGTAATCTCTGTCACGTAATACATAGATTTTCCATCATCATAATGCACAATTGTTTTAGTTTTTTTTTTAAAAACTTGACAGTTTTGTTAAAGTGTGTAAACGATTATGAGTACAAATGGAAAAGTACCTGAAAGTAGATATAAGGAGAGGGGGAAAGTAAAAGGAAATTTTAGGAAAACACAAATATAAAAAAATTCATATGAAAAATAGGCAAAATAAAAATGAAAAAATTATATAAAAATAAAAATAAAGGACAGAAGGGGTTACAAGGGACGTTAGTCCTCTTCTTATTTACTCGTCGCTTTACTTCTCCTTATACTCCTTGAAGACACCGTCAGTTGCAGAAATATTGACACACTTAATCATCTTACTGATATACTAATACTAATATACTGTATATTTAAACCTTTTTGAGTATTGGCACCCACAACTATTTGTTGAATTCTCATCCTGAAATCTCGACCCACATATCTGAATCTTTGACTAATCTTCTTTGCAGAACATTTTGAACTCATCTTAATTTGCAGATGTGGGCCGCTGTTTGTAATTCACACAACTGTTCAGATCTAGAGTTGAGACTGGGTTAACTGCTGAAAAAAACATTGATTTTGTGTTCTTCAATGTATTTGTATTGATTTTACTTGAACATGCTGATGGTTTTAGTTTTGGAGGTGGTATTTTTGTTCTCCTTTAATTAGAATATATAAAGTTCTTAAGGTGTTTGGTGCAACCAATGTGGTTATATGTTTATTTCATGCAATCATTTTCCCCCTTTTCTTCAGGATACCAAAACTGATCAATTGTTATGTTATATATATAATGTTATGACAGACAACTACAGTAGGTCCACATCTTTTTCTTAAATAGACAAATCCTGTTTAAAAATGGAGCTTTCCTTGTATTTTAATGCAGAGTGTCAAGACAAATGGGAGATATCCAGATCAATGACGCTGTTCCCACCTTCTGCATAATATAAAATTTCACATTTGCATTTCCAAAATCAAGCTGAGAGTATGAGTATATTTACATTGAGAAGAAACATAGCTAGTATCTCTCAAGATGATGTGATTTGATGTAGTCATGCTAAATAATATACATTTTCTAATCAAAGAACAAATGAACCAGGAACAATCTTTGTATTTATGATTGTTATATGTTGTCCTTATTTAAATAATCTAGGATTTAAAGGAAGTAGCAAATGAAAAATGAAATGTACAGATTTTTTTCTGAAGAATGTTTGCACCTAATGAACACACTGAGAAAGGGATTGGTGAACTATTGGTGGTTATAATACCAGATGCTCTAGATTGTCATTTAACCTTCAACAGAGCTCAGTCAAATGGATTTGCCCTTGCATACAAACATGAATGAACTCATGACCTGCAGACATGTGCTGTGAAATCAAAAGTCATAAATCCCAAAAAAAAGGATTTTTTTTTCATATTCTTTTAAATCTTCTTTTTTATGGCTCTAAACCAAGCCCCAGACAATTCCCCTGCACCCGCTGCATTATTATCAGAATGACTTACACTGGGCATCTTGTCATTTTTCCTCCTCAGTGTTCTTTAACTAATCTCTTATATCCATCCATCCACCCACCCATCCATCCATCCATCCATCCATCCATCCATCCATCCATCCATCCATCCATCTTCGCTATCTTCGCCATCTGTCTATTCTGACAAGCCTGTGTATCAGATTATCTCTTCAACTGCTTTAGGGAAGCTGTTTATTTTACAAAGTTATTTTTATGCTCCCATGATTTTTATGGCAAAACAAACAAAACAGAAATAAGAACAGTCCCCCTGGGCATGTGAATCCTCTGGCTTTCAATTGTAAATGTTCCTTTCATTGGTCTGGTGATCTTTTAAAATCTCAAATTATATTCGTACCCCTTTTATCATTAAGGACTCACCATTAACTAAGCAATAATTTCAGTAGCATAATTGAAAAAAATATAAGGAGAGCAGATAAGGAGATTATTATTCAGCCCCCATAGCTACTGTAAGTGCAGACAGAGGATTCTGCAGCAGGAAACTGGCATCCCTGACAAAAAAAAGAGGAAGATATATATAACATCAACGCCTAGTGCACTGCAGCTGTTCCAACATGATAGATACAGCAGTATGGCTCTGCCATTTAAAAAATGTGATACAACCTCAAAGAACAGGTCTAAACACAACTTAGAGCACTTGGCATGTTCTTTAAAAATATAACCCTTTCATTGACAGTTTTGAGACTTACTGATCATCAATTTGAAACAGAAAAAAAGAAAAAAATTTTAATACATTTTTCTTTAGTATAAATCATGAGTCTGACTTCTTTAGTATAAATAATGAGCTTGTTTCTTTCTTCAATGGTTGGCATTCTATTTTACACAAAATCCAAAATTGCTAAAACTATATTTTATGCTGACAAAAATTAACACACACACACACACACACACACACACACACACACACACACACACACACACACACACACACACACACACATCTTTTTTAAACCAATTTGAATTTTAAACCTTGTATCCTATGAAAAGATGCTGAGTTTGTATTATTATTATTATTATTATTATTATTATTATTATTATTATTATTATTATTATTATTATTATTAATTACTCCAGTGCCAGTCCCAAGTCCGGATAAAATGGAATGGTTGCGTCAGGAAGGGCATCTGGCTTGAAACCTGTGCCAACTTGTTGTGTGGCGCAGTGGCGACCTCTTGATGGGAGCAGCCGAAAGATAAAAAACAAAACAAAACAAAACAAAAAAACATTGCTTTCCATTTTGTATGGAATTATTGAGAGTTATCTTAATCTTAATCAAGAATTCAATAAATTATCTAGAACGACATTCACAATGTAACAAGAAGTATCTGAGATATACTGGATCAGCAGGCTGTACTCTGAATGTGTTACGGCAGTGGTAGTTCAGTGACTGCAATGTTGGGTTCCTGGTAGGAGTTCAAGTCCTAGCACTGCCCAGCTGCAACTACTGGGCCATTAAGCCCTAATCCAGAGTGACATTTATCTCCTTCATGCAGTTGAAGGTGAATGCCTTAGTCTGATCAAATGAATAAATGGGATAAACATAAGTCATTCTGAATAAGGATGTCTGCCAAATGCCATATATCGGTTATTTTGCTATTTTGATCCACAAATTCAGTCCAATGGGATACATAATGATGTGCTGTAATCATCAGCTTGTATAAAACTGTGTGTAACAATACAAGAGAGGAACAAATACAATGTATGAGGCTATATATATTATTAGCTGCTCCCATTAAAGGGTTGCCACAGCATCCGATCCGTACCACAATGGATGCTCTTCCTGCATCCCTCATTTTATCTGTCCTTGGAACCAGCATTGCATCCAGATATATTTATACATACAACAGGTTATATACATGTTTGAGGAAAACTCCCTAATATGTTGATATGGGGCCAAATATTGTTTACTTGACATTCATATTTTTGTGACATCATAATCTCTCGACTCGGAGGCAAGCTCATGGTGCGCAACCTAAACATCTTATTCACTATGATTCTTCGGTTTATATGAACACACTACATGTAGTCGGGGATTCACATCTTCCACTTGGTGGTTATGAGATCAGAAGGTTCAAACACCACTACGACCAAGTTGCCACTGTCCTTGAGCAAGGCCCTTACCCATGAACCGCTCAGTGAAATAAAAATGTAAGTCGCTCTGGATAAGGGTGTAAATGTAAATGTTGTCTGATGTTAGGCTGAATAGCATAATTGAAACCTTTAACATTATTTTTGTTTTTTAAAAAAGCTTAACATTTTGCATGATGATTGGAATATTTGTCTATGTAGCATATGAACCATTTTATGTACAATAGTAAAATATTTATGGACAATTACTTTATTGTTGCTTTTAGCAATATTTTTTTATCACATCTGAATCACCATTTGAAACTATTAATTAAGTTATTTACTTGATATTATCCAAGTAAGCTAAGTTTAATTGATATATGATGATAATGATGCATTAAAAAGTTTGCTGATAAAAAAAGGCTTATTTAAGCCTATTACAATTCTTAACAAATATATGCATGGTCAATTTATTTGCGTTTGTGACGTGTTCAAAATGAGAGATCTATTAAAGAATGAATTAATCTATTAAATGACATATGATTATTTATTTATTTATTTATTTATTTATTTAATGATAAATAAATGTTAAAAGGGCTCGTCCGTCAACAAATGGTTCCATCTTGACAACATGGCGTTGTGAAAAGCAGGGACGTGGTGGGAGTGTTGGTGCAGATTGGTGTACGTGTTCGGCGTTGTGAGTCACCATTTCAGGGAGAAACGCAGGAGCAGAAGCAGCGCTGCAGTCTAACAGCCGCATTACACAGTCGTGCCCTGATCGAGCCCACCTGCCTCTCACAAAAGCACAATCATAAACACACAAGCACACAATGTGGGCCTGCACAATAGACACCTTTCCACAGTGGTGTCTGGTTAAAAAAAAAAAAAAAAGCTTTTATCAATATTTGAAGTCGGTGAGAGGAGCTTTTGGGATTTTCCACCCTGTCTGTCGGAAAGCGCGACATGAAGATTTTTTTTTTTTTACTTCTCTCTCTCTCTCTCTCTCCCCTGCGTCACGAATGTGCAATGACTAATCATGGCGTAAACAGAAAATGGCTTTATAAACACAAAAGCAACAACAACAAAACAACACCATTATCATCATCATCAGCAGCAGCAGCAACACCCTACACATCATAAACAAGGATAAACTGATGCTCTAAAACAGATAGAGACAGATCTGCATGCAGCATCTCCAACTGCATGGAAGGAGTACTGCTGTAGGTTGTCATTACGTTGTTATAGAGCCAGGGGAAAAAATGATACTGCGTTAGGACGTGAACACCAGCGATCCCGCAGATGCGCCGTCAGTGCGGGTCTCTCCCCTGTCCGCCCCCGCACACCAGGCCCCGCCCATCACCCACCAACCAACGCTGACAAGACGACACGGTCGGTAATTAGTGCCCCTGTCACGTAAATACACACATGATGTTGCGTTGTCCTTTTTCTTTCCTTTCTTTGTCTTAAGAACTAATAACACAAGTGGTGTCTGATGCGTAATTTATTTCCCTCTTCTGTCCACAACTCTCTCTCCCTCTCCCTCTTATGCTATGTCGCAGTTTATAACGCCATCTGAGGCGAATTTCCCTTTTCCTTGATCTTGTCCACAAAGGATGTATATATAATTTTCCGACGTCATGCCAGTTTGTCAGTTTTTGTTTTGGCTCAAACCAAAGGCGCATGCGGTGCGTAAAAAACCCGCAGCAAGGCGTGTGTTTAAATAGGTACGACGTGTTCAAATACGATGTGACAAGATAAACACGATGTCTATCAGTTTAGTGCTCAGCAGAAGAGAGAATAACATGGAGAAATATAAATAAGCAAGAACAACACTTTTACCAGACACAGATTCAATTGGTTTAGACGTTATAACCTTTCATCTATAATCTATAATGTATGATGTTAAATATTATTTATTCAGAGCCAGCACCGAGATGAAACAGAAGGCGTTTTGAGCGCTGTCACTGTCCAAGGTGCTGAAGCGCAGAATCCGCCCACATCGTGCGCACCGGCCCGCGGCATCTAGCACACAATCCCCAGCATCCCCATCACCATCATATCACATCTACTGTATGTGACAATCTAATCACAACAATAACACGGGGCACATATACACATCAGCACAGTGCTCTCAGGGTAACATTTTCAATTTGCAATCTCTCTTTAGTTAAGGTTTTCATTCTAAAAATCATTTTTAAATGATTAAAAAAAAAACAAGAATCATAAACTTACTATTTAACACATTGCCTATAAAGAGCAGCCCCTTACCTGAGGATGTGAGCTATTCAGCAGCTGACCGCTTTGAAGCCCGCTCCTGCTGGCACTGCCTGGCTTTACTGCAGCTTCTTCTTCAATGGAGACGCGCTCTGCCCGCGCCAAACATGGCCGCCGCTTTGACGTCAGCGCCTTTTAATAGTAGTCTGGCGCGGGGGGAGGAAGAGGAGGCCAAAGCCGAAATCGGCGTGTGCTCACGCTACAGGGACAACAAAACACGTGAATGAATGAATGAATAAATGAATGAATGAAAAAATAATTTTGTTTAAACCGTCAATCATTTACCACTGGATGGTTTATAATAAAAAAAAGCCCAAGGATGTAGTTAATAACTGTCTAATAATTGCAACATCATGGTGGCATTTATGTTTAGAAAAAAGTAAGGGATTTTTATATTTTTGTTTGTTTAAATTTGTTTGTTTGTTTTTACCAGCCAGACAATGAGGGATAATCTGTTGTCTTGTTGCATTTTTGGTGTAGTGGTTAGTCTTGTGGCTTAACACCTCCATGGTTGATGGTTTGATTCCTTCTTGAGTCTGTGTGCATGGAGTTTTCATGTTCTCCCAGTGCTTTGTGGGATTTGTCCAGGTACTCCAGTAAGTGTGTTTGTATGCTTGGATGGCCTGCAATGGATTGACACACCATCCAAAGTGTACACTGACTAGTGCCCCAAGTCCCCTGGGATAGATGTCAGGTCTAATGTGACTCTGTACAGGATAAGAGCTATACAGAGTAGGTGCGTGCAAGAGCTTTTCTTTATATATCCTAGTTCTTCTATTATGTAGCCTATATTATTCTGTAGAAGTATTTCAATATTTTAACATGTCAGAGATTAAATAATCATATATTAATAATATTGATTATATTCCCTGTTACTTAACAGCAGGCTCTCAAATTATTGCTTTAGTTAAAGTTTTGCATGCTCTCATATGAAATGCAGGGTTATCACTAAAACATTTCATGTTGTTGTTGTTTTATTTCAGTAGGACAAAGCTGAAAAATGAGCCTCTATAGACCTATCTAAGCAATGCTCTCTAATATAAACCCAATGTCCTTCAGTGAAGAATCCACATGAGAAATAAAAATGGAATGCATTTCTATCCACTGTCTTGTTTTTTTTCCTCTCTCTCTCTCTCTCTCTCTCTCTCTCTCTCTCACACACACAGACACACGCACGCGGACACACACACACACACACACACACACACACGCGCACGCACACACATTCACCACTTTAAAGCTATAGAGAATGATAGAGTCAAAGCGTGCTAATAACATCTTGCAGTTCATCCTCACTTCCTACAGAGTTTTTATCAGTCATCTCTCTATCTCTGAAATGTTTCGTACCCGAGAGTTCGCATCTGACAGCGCGGTATTTTGGAAATAGTCCAGAGGCAGAAGGATGCAAACACTTCAACAGCTTGCAACAACAAAGCAGCAATGACTTGCAAAATTTTTAAATGGGTCAGAAGGTCCTCCTCATGCACAGACACAGTGAAACTGATCAGATATTCATTAACAGGATTTTGTTGCAAGGTCTTATAAAGAGAACAAATATTGCACACATATAAAAACACATCAGGCTATATTACAGTTTAATATGACTGGTATATTTTGGAATATGAGCAGTGCCATGACAAATGTATTATCCAAAACAATGTTCCCTGTCCTCTCCTACACTCTGGATGATCTGTCTGCTCTGTATACTTTTCTCACTCAATCATCGCCTATACTGCTTTATCCTGTATTCAGGGTCGCAGGGGGCCTGGAGCCTATCCCAGGAGACAGGGCACAAGGCAGGGTACACCCTGGATTGCAGGGCACACACTACAGGCAATTTGGGAACAACAGTTGGCCTAATCAGCAGGTCTTTGGACTGTGGGGAGACCATGCAAACTCTATGCACACAAGCGGGAATCAAACCCGGACCCTATAGGTGCTAACCACTACACCACCGTGCTGCCCTTTATACTTTCATGGCACTAAAATATAAGTCTTTCTGAATCTTTTATCAGTTCTTTAATATGGGTTCTATTTTAAATGCTGAACCAGACACAGTGAGTCCCAATGAAGATTTGTTTATTATGCATTATTGACTTGTTCGTGCTTGACTGGTGACCTCTGACCCTGATCTTATTGCCTGGATTTCTCTAATTAAATGACAGATATAGCAGTTAAGGGTGATAATATTAGAAAATACACACAGAAAGAAAGGAAGAATGAGAGAAAAAGACATTAGGAGGGGTAGTGGGAGATATTGTACAGGCGTGTGTGGGAGATGAAATGAAACACACAAAGCAAGAGAGAGACAGAGAGAGAGAGAGAGAGAGAGAGAGAGAGATTGAGTGGGAGGGAGCGAGAGAGTGGGAGGAGGTGTGCAGGCCAGAGAGAAAGGACTGGATGTAGGAGGAAAGCTGTTGAAAAAGTCAGTGAGGGAGGGGGTGAGCATGGTGCTTCTGCAAGAGGACTGTACTCATGACTCAGCAGTCTCCCCAATAAACATGTCTCTGCCCTGCTGCTTCAGAGAAACAGGCCACAGGAATGACTCAAGGGAGTGTGCACTTTGCCACATAACTGTCATTTTACTGGACTGATTATTGGCGTTATTGTTATTATATACTGCCTTGCAAAAAAGTTGCCATTTCAGACAGGTCAATTTATTGGGCAGCGTCAAGCAAGGAAAATAACAAAAAAGACTTGAAATGACTGGAACTGGAGTAAAGACCCTTCAACAATTTGTCAAAACCTGGAAGGATAGTGCTGAACTGTCAACTTTGTGGTCGAAAAAAATCATGAATGGAGATTACTTAAAGTTGCACGGTAAAAAATCAACAGTAAAAACCATAACTATGTTTAATAGTGAAAGTAAGAGCATTTCCATTTACACACAATGTGATGAAAACTCTTAGGATTGGGACTTAACAGCTGTGTTTCCAGAAAACCAATTGTAAGTGAAACTAATTAGAAAGAAGGCTTCATTTTGTCCAGCAACATAAACATTGGACTTTGGAGCAATGTAAAGGGTCATGTGGTCTGATGAGACCAGCTTGACCCTATTCCACATTCCAGGCTTCAGATTGTGAGTGAGATGTTCTGGGAGCATAAGGAATCATTTTCACACCTGAAATGCACACCACATTGTGTGCTATAACCAAAGATAAAGGTGATTTATTTAGTGTTTGACTTTTTTCCCCATGCAGTATATTTTCTTGATATACCAAATAAATGGAGTCTTGAGTTCCAATGCAACTCAGACACAATATATATTTTTTTTAAGATTGTAAGATTTTACGCTTTGAGTCTGTTAATGAAAATGACAAGCAGCATTTTTTTTTTGAGAGAGAGTTAACAGGAACTAACTTTGGATGTTCCACTAACTCTAAACCATTAAAATGTGTGACATGTCATTCATTAATAGATTAAAGATAGCACAGCAATAGCTGGCATGATCGATACACTTCAGGGCAGTTATATGAAAATACCAGTTTTTTTTTCTTACATAGTAAAATATAAGACAAAATAAACAGATACCATCAGTGATGCTTGATGTCAGAATTTTTCACTACACAGGAGGGAAAACTACAATATATTAAAACAAGGCAAATGTGAGCTTGCATTAAATGACCTAGGGCATTGGATAAACATGCACATATTATGGGTGTAAAGGTGTAAAGATCTTTCTTTTCTGACTGTGCTGAAAGAATGCTAACCTCTGAAGGATGATCCTAAGGCCTTGGTTTGCGGATGAAAAGCATTTGAATATATAATTATAAAATGTATAACTATAATAAATTATGCAAATGCAAAATCTATCAATAGAAACCAAATGAACATTACAACCTCTTTGACTAATATATATATTTTTAAGTTAGCTTATAGCATTGGAAATTCCCCTGACTGAGCTCTGGACCTCGAAAAACATTTACAGTATAAGGTAATTTCAGTGAAAGTTATCCAAAAGCTATCCAAGCTATCTAAAATGTGCTAGTTAGGTCATAATAGTTTTGCTGCCAGCAACAGACGTTATCAAGTGCCAAACCGTTTGAAATTATATCCAGTGTAAAAGCCAGCAACACAGCAACCCAGGTTAACAAACATAAGTGTTGCTAGCTTATGTCATTATATCAGTGGCACGGTGGCTTAGTGGTTAGCACAGTCGCTTTGCATTTCCAGGGTCCAGGTTCGAGTCCTGGCCAGGTTTGATTCCTGCCTCTGTGTGCATGGAGTTTGTATATTCTCCCTATGCTTTGTCGGTTTCCTCTCACAGTTCAAAGACATGGACACATTTGGCATTCCCAAATAGCCTGTAGTGTGTGTACCCTGTCCAGGGTGTTCCGTGTCATGCCCTAAGTCTCCTAGGATAGGCTCCAGGCCCCCTGCGACCCTGGGATGAAGCAGTATAGATGATGAGACATTGACAACAATTTCATTATATCCATAATGGTATACTCATGTATGATGGCACAGCTCTATATCTTCACATTTTGCCATTTCTTCTTTTCTTGCAGTTTTTTTCTATCCTGGGCACAACCTTTTAAAAATTTTTTATTTGAAGAGCATCAGGACATTACCCTTGCCCAATCAAGACTAAACCATTTCCATGTGATTTAACAAAACACAGAAGAATTAAATATGCCTGCAGCACGGTGGTGTAGTGGTTAGCACTGTCACCTTGCACCTTAAGGGTCCGGGTTCGATTCCCGGCCAGGCTCGATTCCTGTCTCTTTGTGCATGGAGTTTGCATGGTCTCCCCGTGCTTGGTGGGTTTCCTTCAGGTATTCCGGTTTCCTCCCACAGTCGAAAGACCTACAGATTAGACTAATTGGCCTTCCCAAATTGCCTGTAGTGTGCGAATGAGTGTGTGAGTGTATGTGTGTGCCCTGTGATGGATTGGGAATCTGTCCGGTGTGTGCCCCGCCTCGTGCCCTGAGCCTCCTGGGATGGGCTCCAGGCTCTCCGTGATCCTGAATACAGGATAAAAGCTGTATAGAAGATGAGTGAGTGAGTAAATATGAGTAAATATGCATGTGAAATTGAAATGTACTTGCAGTCACTTCCAGTGGAAAGACCAGGGGTGGTGTCCACCTAGCCTCATCCCTCCTCATCCCGTACTTCTGAGAGGGAGAGACCTTCCCAGTCGTGTGAATGTAATCATCATCCTGAATTTTTCTCTTCTTTTTTATACACACACTGTGCCACTCAGACAATATCTAAATCTGCCTCTGCATATAATACTGTGTCAAATATTCATGACAGGAATAACTTTGTCACATAACAATGGTGAGGGAATGCAGGTTCGAACAAGACGACGCACATGCATACACAACACAAATGAGTTTGAGCAGAGGTTAAGTAGAAAATTGATTGCTTTGATTTAACTCTGTATCAGCCCCAGTAATTTCTCACATCAGCTGAGGATCTGGGTGTAAAATCACTTGAAATTCCAATTGACAATGTGTCATATAGAGAGACCTTTGAGTAGCTCTATTTGATGAAATTTGCACAATAATAGGTTGCAAGTAAGTGTATATCAGATCTGGATCTACTGCCTGTGTATGTACAGTATGTGTGTTTGTATACCTGTGTTTGTGTTTGTCTGTTCTATGGTTCAAAATGTAATGTGTTCTGACCAGCTATCAAGAGGCCAACAAAATGTATGTTTATCCCACAGTGCTTCATTTCGTCTTCTTTTGCGTGAGAGTATATTTGCATGTGTATTTGTGTATTCAGGCAGTGTGCCTGCGTACAAGCTGAGTAATCCTTGCTGCATGAGAATCTGGTCTCTGAGCAGATGCACTGTAACTCGTAAACTCTTTTAAAGTAAATCAGGGCCAAAATAAAAATAGCACTGAGATATCACATACTCAGGCGTCCATTTTGCTCAGAGTCTGCTTGATCAGGAAGGAAGGGAGATGCTGTGGAGTTGTGGGTGAATGTGCCATTTGGAAAATAGATGGAGAAAGGGATGAGTGCAGTGTGTCACCAAAACCATCAATCCTCCTACACACACGGCTACTGTGCTTTATTCCCCCACCTTTCCTTTTCTCTCTCTCTGTTGTGGAGGTCATTGTTCCGGTTGATGACTCAAAGCTTGTGCTGCTAACCGTTAGTGTTGAAACCTTAATGCGAGACTTCAGGCAAGAGAAAAGCATGCATGTGTGGGCATATAAGAGAGAGACACAGAGAGAGAAAGATATTGGTGTCGATGTGTATTTGTACATAAAGAAGTGGGACAATACTGCAGATGGAGCACCTGATTAGTCCCCTGCACCTTCACCTGTGCGTTGCCATGGAAACTTAGGGTTTCTCTCCAGTCCGCCTGCGACACCTGCAGCCTGATTTGTCTCTTTCCTGCTTTCGCTTGAGCCAATGTCTGTTTAGAGAAGGAAAATGAAACACACTTGGTGCTGCCTGAGCATGGAGAGCGTGGGAATTACACTCCAAACACACAAACAGGCACACACACACACACACACACACACACACACACACACACACACACACACACACACACACACACACACAATAAAGCAACAGCTTTATAGCATAGTGCACAATAAGTCTTTATACATTTCCTTACAGTTACTTGTTATGTGTGAGTGTGTATATACTGTAAGCGTGTCCGTGACAGGCTCAAGGTAGAAATGGTACATGACTCCAATGCAGTGAAACTATTGCCACTTTTCTGGATCGATGCAAGGACTGCACCCCTGTCTTGTTGTCTCTGCCCCAGCAGCCCATACTGATTTATTATCCACAAGCAAGCTCTAGCACGCAGCTACATATGTTTCACAATGGACCGCAATATGATCGCTTTAAGCTATACTACAAAACGATGTCTGTCTGCTGACATCACATCTAAAGCGTCTAGGATTACAGTTCCTAATCTTGATGCTGTATTTGAGATCAATATTGCTGCATACAGAGGAATACAAAGCTCCTGAAGCTTTATAATCTAGATTCTATTAAAAAAAACAACAACAGATAATTCTGTAATTTATCATGGCGCAGTAGCATGTCATTAATATATGTTTACAGTGAGCTGATAAGTGTCTGAGAGCTGCAAGACTTCATTAAAAGCTTATCATGAACCGCCACTTCATCAGCCATCCCTTCCCAAGCTGAAAAATAGAATAGGACAAAGACAAACACCGTTCATCCAAACACATTTCCGTTCCTTGCACTATTTTTACAATGCCCTCCTCCAACTCCAATTTATGTCATTTTTCAAGATCCGGTTCATTCGAATTCAATTTATAGCTCCTCACAGCAGCCAGCACATGCATAGAGTTTACTTCTCTCCTCCTTCTGATCACTGCTCTGACTCTCAAAAGTAGGAGGAAGAGAGAGAAAGCAGAGGAGGGAGACGATGGCTCTGAGTGAGCGTGCCAAGCGCAGACGCTGTGCAGCACTAGGTGAAGAAAGATGGCGAGCAGCAGGGCACTCTGAAGGCATCCATCTGCCCTCAACTAGTGAAATTATACACAAATTCAGACAAGCATTGGTCATTTCAGGGCACTAAGAGATTACTTGGATATTACCAGAGCATTTATTACACAGAGTTATGAGTGGAAAGAATGTGTATACAGACTATATGCTTGATTAGAAGGTTATCGTAAGTGTGCCTGTATAATAATGTGATATTCTACATCTACAGTGTCTTGTAGAAGTTTTCACATTGACCACATAAAAGATCAAAGAGCAGAACACCATTATATTCATCATATGCATCCTAACATACATAATAGATTAAAAGAATATGACACAGTTATAGCGCCAGTGAGGTAAGAACAAGATTAACAAGCAGCCTATGATAATGCTCAACACTATGTACCATTATTATGATGACCAGGATTTGGGTATGCATATTGTGCCAATGGCAAAAAGATGCAATTAAGATTTTTATTTATTTAAAATTTTTTTTTTTTTTACAATTTGTGTCATTAATATGGCTTCATGCAAACACCAAACACCAAGCACCTAATCATGCAATTTTGTTTTTTACCCTCTTTCTCTCTAGAAAATCTACAACTTCTTTTGGACATCTGTTCATTTGCTTCTCTGACTAAAACCCTCTTTTCCTTTTCACTGATATTGGATGGATGAAAACTTTTTAACTAATAGATTTATGTTATAGAATGTATGGGGGACTTAAAACACAGAAACACAATTTCCAAAACTTTTTCCTGAAATTGTTCAGCTCCTTGGCCTTGATGCTGATTGTTCAGGTATGTTCTTTGGTCCTGGTGCCTTCCAGACACTGGTGGTATAAGTATACAAACTCAAGTCTCAAGTAAAATAATAATAATAATAATAATAATAATAATAATAATAATTATTATTATTATTATTATTATTATTATTATTATTATCTGTATAATAATAATACAAATAATTGCCTGTGCCAAGTTGTTGTTGTTGGTCTTTCGGCTGCTCCCATCAATCGGTCGGCTCAGCAGACCCTCCGATCCGCACACAACTTGGCACAGGTTTAATGGCAGATGCCCTTCCTGATGCAATCCTTTCATTTTATTTGTGCTTTGGAAAATAATTGCTCAAGTACATGCTTTAAAATCTAACTGGCAGAGTTACTGATAAAATACATTATCAAGTACTGAAGATGAAGGTGATAGCAACAAGATTTGATATCAATGAATCGAATAGCAATCAGCATTGTTAGCCTATTTCATAACTTTGGTAGATTAGCGAGCTAGTAGCATTTTTATTACTGTATAATACAAGTAACCTACACAATTAAACATGGACGTACTGCAAACATACAGAATACAATGAAGTTAAATGACATGCCAAAACTTTAGAATTATAAATGTTATTGGTATGAAACACAAACCAGAAAAGTTCACAACTCCTTTGCTCAGTATGGTGCCTAGTTACTGCAGGTACCTTGCATCTAATCTCAACTTGACATGTACGCCTGTTTGAGAGGCTTTGAAAAAGGAGCCAGAAGAATCCCAAGTGGGTGGGATTTGTTGCTTAGGAAACCATCAATCACTTAAAGCTTTAAAGAACCACCCCTCTTTGAGGAAGAGTAATGTCCTAGCCAATTAGAATGCAGGGGATGGAAACGTTTAAGTTTGGGACCTTATAAAGCGTTTCCTACCTGTTTTTCGACTTTTTTCCTCCCACAGTTAAATACAGGTAAAACTACATGCAACAGCTTTAATTTACGACAAGAAGCTCAATATTTAGTGCTTTAAAAGCTATTGCTGCTAAATACAAAAGCTGCTAAGGACTAAAGGCTAATCTAGCCTTTCTTACGAGCTAAAGAAGGCTAGGTTTTCCATTAGCAGTCAGCCTCTGCCTACTATCTATGCCTTATTTACCAGAGCTCTTTAAAATGGAGAGAGAATGGCAGAACTGGGCAGACCCTAGATAGATATATAGATGGATAGATGGATGGATGGATAGATAGATAGATAGACTTGTTTTTTTCCTCATGCTTTTGTGTGTACCTATTAAAGGTAAATCAAGCCCCATTACTGCACAGTGATTTTTTAAATTTTATTTAATACCCCAATTTAGGGGCTGGTGGCAAAGCACAGGGTGAAGCATTATAAAGCACCCCTGGAGCAGAAAGGGTTAAGTTTGCTGGAGCTGGGGCTTGAACCACCAACCTTCTGATTAGTGATTAACCCTCTGAGTTACAGTACCATTGTCCCGCATATATTTGCACTTTATTGGATCAGCCATCTACTTTTCTTTTTTTTACATTTATTATAAATACCCTAATGGGCCTAAATTATGAAATGCAAAAACATTCATTATTAACCTTTTTAGTGTTGCTTAGATCTTAGTTTATGAGCAGTGTACACCCTGGATGGATTAATTTAACACTATCAGGTAGAAATAGCTTCTATACATATATGTGTTCTATCCCAGCATGCTATGCAAACCTTTTTCTTTAACAGGACTTTGTTTGTTTGTAGAGTAATCTGGCTTTACAACCTTTTATTGACTATTTGTAACAGACACCACTTCCGGACAGACTTCCTTTGTTTGGCTTGTTCTCAGATGTTTTTATGGCTTTTGCGCTGCACCAGGCAGAACATTTTTTACTGAAGTTCATGTAAGGTCTGTGAACCACAAACTGTCGCCAGACAAATGTATGCCCATGATGAATAATTTAAATTTGTGACAAAAAGCAGCCTGAGAATAGCACATGTTTATTCGGTGTTGTGTTTACTCATGCTCGAGCTGCTGAGTTTAGCTAGAATTACAGATCTCAGGTCAGTCTGTCATGTCAGCAATTAACCTGAGGGGAAAAGTCTGATTGTTCTCATAATTGTGGGGCTTGATAGTAGGATGGAGCTGAGAGAGAAAGAGAGAGAGAGAGAGAGCAGGAGGATAGCCTGGCCGGAGCACTCTGTCTTCTCTTGGTGCCAGTGGGGGGCAGGACTGCTGAGTAAGCTTTCAGTATGTGTGTGTATGTGTGTGTGTTGAGGGTGTTTGAGGCACTGCAGTCCTGCATGGAGAGACTTATCCTAAAGTAGATTGCACAGAGGCAGATCATATCAGCTACACACTGCCTTAATATGAAGAATGTAGTGAAACCTTTTTCCACACACACACACCCACACACACACACACACACACACACACACACACACACACACACACACACACACACACACACGCACACACACGCACGCACACACACACTATTCTTCCAACCATAGAGACAATGCAAACGAAAGACTCAGGTGCTGTTTTATCCCTGCCCACAGCTGGTGTTTACACTAAAGCAACACTGCATTGATTTCATAAAAAAAAAAAAAAAAAATCACAGCTCCTTCTGGCTCTTCTTCTCTTCTTCTCTCCCCAAGTTCTTTCTATCGCTGACTCACCTTGCCCGGCTCAGTGTGTCTCATTACATCCCTCCACAGAGAGAAGTATCTCCATGGGCTCACTCTTAAACTGGGCTGCCCTTCACCTTTTTTTTTTCTCAGATGCACTCTCTCCTCTTTCCCTCTTTCATTCTTTTTATTCTGACACTTCATTTAATATGCATTCCAAACACCTTTTTACAGACATACAAGTATATATTTTACAGTACTTCACCCCACAGTTTACATTTACTGTAAGCAAAATTCTCTCTCTCTCTGTGTGTGTGTGTGTGTGTGTGTGTGTGTGTGTGTGTGTGTGTGTGTGTGTGTGTATGGAAGTGTACATCATGAAGGAAGCAGTGTGAAGGTGATTGGTTTAGTTATGTAACTACCCCCACTAGCCCTCAAAACCCTAGAACCCTGGGGGGGGGGGGGGGGGGTACTTCTCATGCCTGGAGAGCATCAAGTGTGTGTAATCAGTTACAGTAGAAATGCAATCCTTTGAAATGTTTGAATGTTTTGTTTTCTTATGAGTGACTTAATGAAATTACTGGTGAGTGAAGGTGTAAAAGCGATTGACATTTACAGAAGTCTTCAAGCACCGTATGGTGATGAGAAAAACATGTGACTGGTGCAAATGAATTAAAGAAGGCCGTACGTCTGTGAGTGGCACCAAGCCCACTGCAGTTATTTCCATGGACATTCAGCAAGTGGGATGCCTGATCCTTGAAAATCAATCTGTCACCAACTTGTGGGAGAGACAGAAATTTGCATTGACAGTGAATATCTTGGCAATATTGGGCTGTTTGGGTCTTCTTCCAGATCTTGGCAAAGTGGCTTTACCTGCCTGCAATTTATACTTACTGAACAATAATTTGAGCTGATCATCTAATCTTAGGTTTGTTTAGCATCTCTGTCAGAGGTTCTTGACTTGTGCAAATCTACCATCCTCTTTTTCAGATCTGCACTGAGCTCCTGTGTGTAGGTCAATCCCAATAAGTAAATACTTTTTATGTTGCACAGAGGAGCTACCAGCTGTAGTCCATTATCATCATCTATGATGCTATGAACAGTTATGTGGGGGATTTGATAAACTACTTTATATAATCTACTTAAATGAACTACTAACAAGCTACTTGCTCAATGTAAACAACCACGTGCACCAGTAGATATTAACTAGAAAAGCTAAACTGAATATTTTTACTAGGATTAGTTAATGTTTTCCCGACTATGTTTATATGTAAAACAAATCTTAATCTTTATCTGATCTACTTATTTCTCATCTGTGATTTGCTCTCTGATTACTGAACAGGAGTGTATTTGGCTGACGATGGAAGAAGTACAACTTAGCATGAACAAGGCGTAAGATACTCAATCTTAAAAAATATATATTTTTTGTATTAATAAATTAGGCAGAGAGTTCTGTTGTACAGAAAGACAGACAGACATGTACTTGGGTCCCAACCTGAAATGGTAATATCACTGATTACATAAAAGGTTATTTTTAGCTTTAACCTTTTAACTAAAAACTATATTTTTGTATATTTTGATATTGCATATATTATATAGCATGCTTTTTTACTAAACTACTCCTTCCTTAATTTTAATTTCTGATTTCCTTTTTATTAGACATACAGCTCAGTTTATTCTGACTGCCATTTTACTAAGACTCTGAAAGCAGCCTAGCCAGCTATACAAACAGGACTTTTTTTTTTTTTTTCCCTTTGGAGAGCTGGTAATGTAAACATTGTGCCCCTGCTCCACCCTCTGCTGGTCACTAAAAGGAACTGCGAGGAATGAAGAGAAACAGTGCAGCAGGAACAATACTGCAGTATGGCGCATTTCTCCCTCGTGTGACCTGCAAAGCTAAAAACGAGCCTTTTACATGCAGTTCTTGTGGTATACTGTATCTAATAAACAAGTTAAGCAGATCTGGCAGCTGCAGGTTAACAGATGCCTGACACTTTAATTTTGAATGATTCAACATTTTTAGTTTGAAGGAAATGTGAACCACCCCAATTTCTTGGAGTCTGAAAACTAAGTGCTGCTTAGCTTTCAGACTCCTCCTGAATCACAATAGACAACCTTGACACTGCTTATGCGTACTTCTGTGATTTGAGTAAGCGGTAATAGAGCCCGTGCTCACAGGGTATAAGCAGCATGCAGATAGAACTCACAGATAAACACGATAAAGGAGGAGGTGTGGAGAAAAGCCTGCATAGTGTGGCCCAGCCCTATAAGCAGACAGGACAGCATATCCCCTAACGTATCAACACCCCCCCCCCCCCACTCTCTCTCTCTCTTTCTGTCACACACACACACTCTCTCTCTCTCTCTCTCTCTCTCTCTCTGTCACACACACTCTCTCTTTCTCTCTCTCTCGCTCTCTCTCTCTCACACACACACACATTCTCTCTCTCACTCTCTCTCTCTCACACACACATATACACACACACACACACACACACACATTCTCTCCCTCACTCTCTCTCTTTCACACACACACATATACACACACACACACACTCTCTCTCTCTCTCTCTCTCTCTCTCTCTCTCTCTCACACACACATTCTCTCTCTCTCACACTCTCTCTCTCTCTCACACACACACACTCTCTTTCTCTCCTCTTTCACTCTCACACACACACTGTCTGTCACACACAAACATATGCTCTCTCTCTCTCACACACACACACAAACACACACACACA